>CATLJY010000340.1:0-71000 GCA_949987705.1 Thereva unica | reverse complement strand
AAAATCGCGTCTTTTTCATTTATTTTTTGCTTTTTATTGATGCGACCTAGAAACTTTTTACTTGGTAAAAATGTTGCTTTTGGCAATCTGAAAACTCATTTTTTTGGCTCGAAATTTTGCAAAATATGGGTGAAATATCGATTTTTGTAAAAAAAAGGCGTTTTTGTAAAATCCTTCGTCTACAGCTCCTCGACCTCGTAGGACATTTTTTCGAAGCTCTTTTTCTTAGTTAAGAGTTGTACTATTATGCACTATTATTTAAAATTTGAGTTTTTCAATTTTATATACTAAATGAGGTGGAGGAAAAGACAAGTTTTTTTACTGCAAGTTTTTTATTTCATTATTTTTCGACTCTAAACTACTATTTAATAAAAGTTTATATACTTTTTACTAATTTGAAAATAAAAAAAATCAACCGTACGACCGTCAACAGCGAAGACATATTTTTAAATTCGTTAAATACCTGTGAATTTGAGACATATTGTTGTTAAATTCTTACTGTACTACATACATACAAGTTGTTATTGACGCCTTAACAGCACGGATCATATGTAATTTTATCTTGTACGTAGAATGTTTTTACTTGGTGAGTGGTCACTTCTTACTTTTCGCGCTGTAGTAATTTCTGGTTATTCGAATCAATTTTTATTATATAAACTAGCTGGGACTCGGGGCGCTTATGCCTCACCCATAAGCATTTTAATATACCGTAGGGGAGTTTGAAAAAGGCAATTTTTTGGTATTTTTGATTCCAAATAACAAAATGTGAAACTATTAGGGATCTGACATTTTGATCGCGACAATAAAAACCATCCATTGACATATTATTTTTCGAGATATGAATTTTCATACACAGATGCAGTGTCGCAATGAACTGCTTATTTTCTGTATTTTGGATAGCTAGGACCTGGTGCGCCGCGCTGCAGCTAACATTTAAACATTTAAAATCAATTAAAAGCTTCTAAATTCAACTTTTATCAACCAATAATGAAAAACCAACTATTCCTATAAAAGTTGGAGTCATTAGATTCAAAATACATTTATATGAACTATGACCAAAATTGCCTGTGTATTCTGATAAAACAATGAACGTTAAAATATTTAAAATTAATGCAAATAGCCGCATCCAGCACTCGAAATTCGAGGGCCATTTTCTATAGCTTTTTTTAATTTAAATCTACACCTTTTCCAATTGTAATTCCGAAAGCGTCAATTGTAATTCAGAAAGTATCAGTTGTAATTCAGATTAGTCAATTGTATTTCAGAAAGTATCAATTGTAATTCAGATTTGTCAATTGAAATTCAGAAAATATCAATTGTAATTCATCCCACGCCCATATTTTTTTTCCCTGCCTTCAATTGTCTGGAGAATTTCCGTAGATTGATTGGACTACAGGGTTTAAATATTTAATGGTTGTAATTCATTTTTATTCAATTTTGGAGGCATTCATTTCGACTGGAAATAGACAAATTTTGTGTACAGGTCTTTTAATAACATTATTTTGGGAACCCAGTTGAAGACTATGGTGGAATCGGTCCAAGCAAATGTGGTAACAGCAGTTTAATTTAATTCCCTTTGACATTTGTTCAATAATCTGGCCAAGAGATGCGCTCCTGAAAGCTCCAAACGAGGAAGGGTCATAGGTTTTACGGGTGCAACTTTAGACTTGGCTGTCAGAAGATTAACCTGGGAAAAACCTTGATCATCAATGATCCGTACATAAACAGTTTCAGAATAAGCTTGTTGCGAAGCATCAGAAAATCCATGAAGTTGATGTTTTGATGATGCGTTGGTTTGGAGCCAGCGAGGTATCGTAAGTGAAGCGATTTGTGGAAATTGAGTATTAAACTCTTGCCAGTCCCTTTGGATGGATGTAGGGAGTATTTCATCCCAAGATGAGCCAAGATGCCAGAGGCGTTGCATCAAAATTTTTGCCTTAATCACATATGGAGAAATCCAACCTAATGGATCAAAAAGCTTTGCTACACAAGATAAAATCTGTCGCTTGGTAAAAGACCCAGGTGAAACCTCTGGGAAACAGAAAACCTATTTCGTTCATCTTTAGCTAATTGACGTAGCGTCCTTATTGCTAAATAAGGAGCCGCCGTAGTTCCAAAAGTAACACGAGTCATTTGAAATTCCTTGACTGGTTCAGAGGTTGTTGGTCGCCAAAGGATACGGTGATAAGGCTGGTCCGATGGATGTAAATGGATCATCCGATACATTTTCTCAATGTCCCCTGACAAAGCAAACTGAAATTTTCTTCATCTGAGCAGAATGGAATAAAGATCGGATTGTAAAATTGGACCAGAATGCATACATTCATTTAACGATCGACCATTAGAGGTTTTAGCTGACGCATCAAAGACAACACGTACCTTTGAAGTGGTACAATCCTTAATAACAGCATGATGAGGCATATAAAAGGATGGAGAAGAGAACTTGTGATCTACAGGTTTCATGTGGCCGAGATCAAGATATTCTTGTAGGGTCTTTGTATACTCTGAGGATAAGTGTGGATTTTGAGACAGCTTTGTCTCGAGAGAAGATAACCGTTTAAAAGCCAAAGATTTAGAAAAACCTAATTCGGGAATTTGGTTATTTATAAACGGAATTTTCACCTGATATGCGCCTGATGGCAATCGCCGCACTGACTTCTTATACAACTCCTCGCGTTCTACATCTGTAGCACTTTGTTTAACCTGATTCGGTAATTTTTCAACTTCCCAAAACGATCGCAATACTGAAATAAGATCATCTTCTTCGGTAACACTGTGTACTTGGGTACTAAATGATTGTATGTGAGATTCCTCACCCTTAGTAAGGAATTTTGAGCCGTAGGTGTGCCGAGAGGGCCCTTTACTATTCCATCTACAGTTAGAATTGAATACACCTCAGCCCCAAGTAACATGTCAATTTTCCCCGGTAAATAGTAATGGTGATCAGCCATCTAAATGAGCTCCAACCTTCGATTGGTAACCGTGAGCATGGTAATATATTGGTGATTGATGGAACAATTAAGGCCGTAACAGGAACTTGCACCTGTGTGGATGGGTCCGTTGGTTGTATTACAAAGTCGATTCGTTTGCTAACTTGAGTAACCTCTGTTTTATTTAATCCTTTAACAGGCATTGATACAGAGGAGCCTTTCATCTTAATTTGTCTTGTTGCAGTTTGAGTGATGAAGGACACTTCTGATCCTGGGTCGACCAGAGCTCGTAGTGTCACCATACCTGCTTTGGTTGGAACATTTCCCAAAGCAGTAGCAAGGAGAGCTTTAGATATTGGTATGCTTTGATTAATACAGCAGAGAGATTGGGTATTGAGAAAAAACGTAGAGTCGGTGTTATTAGGGGAACTATGTGCACTACTCAAGTTGGAAGCTGATGTCTCTGGAGAAGAAATTGACATATTAGAATGTTGTGGCTTATTGGGAGTTGAACTTTGTAGAGAATTTCTGTGTAGCAAGGTATGATGGTTTTTACCGCATTTTCTGCACCTAAACTTACTAGAGCAATTTAAAGTGGAGTGAGAAGTTGAAAGACAGTTAAAACATAATTTGTTTGGCTTTACAACGTCGTACTTTTGCTGATGTGATAGATTCGAAAATTTAGAGCATGTTGATATTGTATGAGATTTCTTACAGCAAGGGCAGGTGCCAGTCGTTGAGGCCCGATTAAAAATAGTTTCATGGGTAGCACGCATAGCGAACAAAAAGGCACGCCACAAAAGTACGTACTCTCCCGCCACAGGTACGCACGCTCCCGCTACAGGGATACACGCTCCCGCCACGGGCACGAAAATCTAAAAATTTGTTGCTAGAGGGATGCACTCTCCCGCCACAGGTATCCACTCTCCCGCCACACGCATGAAAATCTCAAAATGTGCCTGCTTAAAATATGTAGGATCTAGCCACAAGCATGCACTCTCCCGCCACAGTGATGCACGCTCCCGCCACAGGGATGCATGCTCCCACCACACGCATGCACTCTCCCGCCACAGGGATGCACGCTCCCGCCACAAGGATGCACGCGGTTAGAAAATCCACAATTTTTCCGCTTCAGAGGTTTCCACGTTGGTGTTAAATGTGTACGTAATCTACCTCTTTTGATACTCAATATTACCAACACTATTCATAAAATAATAATTAATTCAATTGCAAATTTGTACTTTCATTTTTGATGCAATAAAATAAAATAAGAAAAAAGAAATCATAAAATAATAATTCATTTAGTTTCAAATTTGTACTTTCATTTCCAATGCAATATAAAAATAATATAAAGAATTCATAAAATAATAATAATAATAATTCATTTAATTTTAAATTTTTACAGTGTTTAGTGCAATGTTAAAACAAAGCATTCATTCATGTCAAAATAACTCATTAAACATGAACAAGGAAATGGCATTATTAATGTTGATGGTGTGTCGAATCTAATACTTCTTGAAAATTCGGATTATGGTTACGATTGTTAGGATAACTGTATGGTGGTTGATAGTTGTGATACTGTGAAAACGGTGGAGCAGCATAATGATGGTTGTGCATAAGTTGTGGGTGCACACGATGATGATAGTAATGGTGGTTTGAAGTTGGATGAAGGTAGTGTTACAGCATGTGATGATGTTTTCTGTGACAAACCCTTCGGTGGTGGCGATTTCAAGTCGAGTGAAGTGAGCGATACAGAATCTGCTGATGACTGTGATATTAAGTAGGAGGATGGAGATGATACAGCAACTGATGACGTTTTATGTGGCATAGACGATGACGACGTTGATGGCAAAGTGTAACATTTTCGATTTTTGGGGCTTTGCTGGCTAAGTTTTCCCTTTGTTTTTCGATTCTGACGATCAATTCGAGCTTTAATTTTTTTATGTTCTACTTTTTTTCTCAGCTCTTCCTCTGTAAGCTTATTTTTTAATTTCCACTCTCCTATTTTATGGTTCGTAACATTTATGAATTCCGATTTTTTTATTTCCACGTAATGGTTTGATTTTAAATATTCTGTAAAAAAAATTATTATAATTACTTTTGACATTACAAGGTTCACTTTTGAATTAATTTTAACAAACCACTGATAGCCAGGAAAACATCTGGTTTAGCTTGATATAGCTTTTCCGCCGTATCAAAAGCTAATAATTCCTGTTCTGTGTAAAGCCCTGTCGAAATATTTCGAATCATAGCTCTTGTATTATCTTGAGCTTGACTTATTGCCATCATAAGTTTTTTTTTTCTGTAAAAGAACTCCCGTTCCTGGATATAGTTCAATCTATATAAATTCGACAAAATAATAAAGTTTTAAAATCATTATTTTTGAAAATTGTGTTGGGTTTTTCGTCCCACTGGTTTTCATAGCATACAACATGTCTTCAAAAAAGACAGTAAATTGTGGCGTTACTAAAAATAATTAAGAATAGTTACCAAGTTTTTCCATATGCCATTTATTTACTAATAAAAAAGGCAAATGCAGGGACTCTAATAAAAATGTAATGATTTGAAAACTATATAATTTACGATTCCCTCTCAAATTTCGGCAAATGCATTTCTTGAAATTGTCACATATTTCTGGTGGGTTCGATGGAATAGGCGTTATCTCTCGTGGGATTGTTGGAATTGATGTTATCTCTGGCGAGTTTTTTGGAATGGGTGTTTTCTCTCGCGGATATTTTGAAATGTCTTTGGTTTTTTTCTGCCTCTCGTATACTGCTGGTAAATCCATTGTTGAAGCGTCCAAATGCTTCATGGTTCTGGATTTCATTGCTTTTTTGTCCTTGTTTTCTTTCGTGGTTCGTTTTTAATCACTCATTATTAGTCCAGTGCAATTAGTAAATCAAATTGCATTTCTTGATGTACAATTTTTTTTTTTTTTTTTGGAATTTGTTCGGGTACATCTGACAATGTTAAAACCAAGTTTGTGGGGTCGCAGTGTGATGGGAAAAGCCGCCATCTTGAAAAAGAGGTAGAGGTCGTTTATACCAAATAACTCAGTTGTGTGCAATGATAGCTGAAAATGATCAACACAAAGTCATTAGAGTATAAAATTATCTACAAAATGAGCCCTTAACGAGGTCTGTAAGTTAATTTGGCTCAAAGTTATGGCCGCTCAAAGTTCGAACTTGTTATTACCAAACTTATAGTGCTAGTGATTACCTTTACAATAAGCCCTTAGTCGTCGTTCTCGCTTATATGTTTGCGAGTAATCCAACGCCAAAGTTCGTACTGCACGTGTCTGAAATAACTGATAACGCAAGTTTTTTGAATATCTCCTTAACGGTTGCTCATATGACAACGTAGTAAACAGCAGAAATACGGGTATTAAAATATCTTTCAAATGGGCTATTGACCGAAACTCTATGTCGTTTCATGTCCGCAACATAACGGGTGAAAAGTCAAGCGCAAAGGTTGTGACACTTCTCGAGGAATAACTCGTTTTCAGCCGGTTTCGCGTGTCGGATGAATTAGAATTTTATGTAACGCTCGGAATTATCTATATTTTGGGTTATTTAACTACTTTGGAAAATTATAATAAAAGTTTTCAAATATGAAATCACTGTTTTTACATTCTTTCCATCGCAGATATCGAGAGTCCATATATTTTAATAACAAGAAACACATAGAAGATTTATCAAATTCAAAATATAATTAATTAAAACTTTCATTAATACACAAGGACCATGGTAAAAGGCCAGCCCCCGGGTAATACATTTATTTAAATATGGTCTAATAATTTTTTTAAGCAGATAATACTCACATGAAATTCTCAATAATTTGGCTTCGTATAATGTTGTGATGTTGTCTTCATCAATCCAGGGCAGATCTCCACACCATCCAACTTGAATATTTTGCACTTTTGTAATTTGCACAATATCACTCAAACTCACAACTGAAATTTCGCACGTTTCAGTCCAAAAAATTAGTGCCCAGCGCCGTATTTTTTTCATCTATTCACTGATTTTCCTAGTACACCAAATGCGCAGTGTGATATGCGTAGTTCGGATTGCATTTGCTACAAAGTGCTGTTGCCAAAACTTTCTTTGAGCTTTGCTACTTGTGCTTTTGGGTGCTTTCCATAGTTTGTCTGACAGGGTGTTACATCAACGAGAGAGATGTTTATAACTGGGTGATATAATATTTTAACTCGAGGGTGGAGAAGCACCCTTTGCCTTGGTTTGTTGTAAATGGAAAGCACCCATGCCAATTGCTCGACAAATTTAGAATCCATTTTAAAACGTCAGATTTCACCTATGATTTTATTTTTATCATATTATGTAAAATTAAACCTTAAATCTGATTAATGGACATTCAATTATTCAGTTTTAGCAATTAGGAAAATTAGTTGTTTATAAATAATAGATATATCATTGAGAGTGATTTAAGTGTTGTTGGATTTAATTAAAATTTAAGGATTTCTGGATTTTCTATATTAGAAAAATGCCAAGAAAAAAAGAAATTCTTACGATTTTCCTGACTATGGCAGGACTAGGAGATGGGAATTGCTCCGGAATCTGAAAAAAGATAGCTCTACAAGGTGATTATTATGGGCGTATTTTCTTAAATACTAAATAGTAAAATATAACTTTACAATTGCCCTAACTTTACATTTTACAATATTTGAATTTTAGGTTCAATCGATTACGTCAACAGAATGTCTTCCCTAATAACGAGCTAATATCAACATCTCCACGAATAGGTATGAAAGTCAATGAAAAAATTGTTGCCATCGGACTAAAGTTATAATTTAATTGATTTTTAACTTGTAGAAAGAAAGTCTTGTAGCTTCGCTGGCCACGAGGGTTATAATCCCTACACTTGGTTTGATTATGTATGTATATATTATTTGTTTTGAGCACCCGGCTCGCACTTTGCCTCTAGATCTGTTATACCGCTACCGACACGAGGAGGTGAAGTGAGTCTCGTTGGAGATGCCGGAAATTGGCTCGATCGCTGAACTTTGGAGTTCAGTGATCGAGGGTGCGTTCTGGCCGATCGTTGTGATCGTGCCGGAAGTTGTTGTGTGACATTGCGTAAAATTTAGTAATTAAACTTTACGCGGTCACCACATACTCCCCCCAGCGTAGCGTTAACGGAATGTTACCGCTTTAGGTGGGTAAGCTTCGTTGTCGCGGTCCCAACCGAAGGCTGGCTTTAGCCTGTCAATCTATATTGACTTGGTTGTGCCGTTCAATTTGACCACGAAGTGTTTTCGTAATCGTTTGATTGCTTCATATGGGCCCTCATATGGAGGTTCGAAAGGTTTTCGAACTCTGTCGACTCGTATGAAAACGTAGTCGGCGTTCTCCAGGGCTTCTGGCACGTAGACATCCTTTTGGACGGATTTCCGAGGATGTATTGCCTTAATGTTCTGCATATGAGAACGAAGGCGAGAGAGGAATTCTGATTCTTCAATTGGAATTTCGTCGGTTGTGATAGAAATCGAATTGGGAAGTCTCAGATTCTGACCATATACGAGCTCGGCTGGCGAGCATTGTAAGTCGGTCTTAATTGCCGTACGTATGGCTAACAAAGGGCAAGTCTTCACTCCAATGAGTAGTGTTGTCCCTTGCCATTAAGGCTGCTTTTAGTTGCCTGTGGAACCGTTCAACCATCCCGTTTGCTTGCGGGTGGTAGGCGGTTGTCCGAATTCGATGAGTGCCGAGTAATTTGGCAACTTCATTGAACAGTTTCGATTCGAACTGCGTACCTTGATCGCTCGTGATCTCGAGTGGTACGCCGAATCGTGGGACAAATTCAGTGACGAATTTCTTTGCCACTGTTGAAGCTGAGATATCCCGAATTGGGTATGCTTCAGGCCATCGCGTGAATCTATCGCCTATCGTTAAGATATAAGAGTATCCACGAGATGGGGGTAGGGGTCCCACTATATCCATGTGGATATGGTCAAATCTATTATTTGGAAGCTTGAAAGCTTCAAATGGAGATTTGGTATGTCGTGAAACTTTGGACTTTTGGCAACCTAGGCATGATCAAAACCACTCATTGCAGTCTTTATTGATCGATGTCCAGAAGTATTTCTTGGTAACGGCTCGTCTTGTAGCACGAATACCAGGATGAGAGAGACTATGTTCGGAGTTGAACGCTAGTCTGCGTAAGGAAGTGGGTATGTAAGGTCTAGGAATGCCTGTGCTTGTTTCACACCATACCTGATGGGCGGTAAATGGTATTGGCGTAAGAACTAGTTTTACCCGTGAGCCGTTGCTGGGGTGCTCTTGTAGAGACTTCAACTCTGTCACCTTGTTGAGCCTGAGCTAGTGTAGGCAGGTCGAAGGTGACCGAGTCGACGTTGTCGGTTGCTAGTGAGCGCGACAAGTAGTCGGCGACAACGTTTTGTTTACCTGACACATGTCTGATGTCTGTGGTAAACTGAGATATTAGACCCAAATGTCTGGTCTGTCAAGGGGATCGTTCGGTCGTTGTGTGAAGTGCACGTGGTTTGTGGTCAGTATAGACCACGAAATTGCGTCCTTCAACGAAGTAACGGAAGTGTTTGATTGCTGTATAGATTGCGAGAAGTTCGCGATCGAATGCAGAGTACTTCCGTTCTGTTGGTGACAGCTTTTTGGAATAAAAAGCTAGTGGTTGCCACCGATGACCGTTGAATTGTTCCAATACGCCTCCGATTGCATAATCAGAGGCGTCAGTCGTTAGACTGTATTTTGCATCCTCGATTGGATGGTTCAGCAGAGTTGCTTCAGCCATCGAGGTTTTCACCTTGAGGAATGCCGCCTGACATTCTGCTGGCCAGTCCAAAACTTTATTGGCTCGTGAGCGGTTGAGAAGGTCTCTCAAATGCTCGATTATCGGCACCAACTGTTCAGCCAATTTTGGGATAAATCGGTGATAAAAATTCACCATTCCCAAAAACTTCTGGATCGATTTGACAGAAGTTGGAGGTGCGAAATCAACGATAGCCTGAACCCGATCGGAGGATGGAAGTATTCCATCCTTTGTGATGCGGTGGCTTAGAAACTTAATCTCTGTTGCACCAAAAACGCATTTCTCTAGCTTAATGGTTAAACCGAAGCTATCGAGGCGTTTAAAGAGCTCTTCGAGGTGAACGATGTGTTCATCCTCGGTTTTACTGGCGATGAGTATATCGTCCAAGTATACATAAACGAAGTCGAGATCTCTCGTAACTTCATTTATGAACTTTTGAAAGGTTTGTGCTGCATTCCGTAAGCCGAATGGCATACGGGTAAACTCATATAGGCCGAATGGCGTAATGAGTGCAGTCTTATGCACGTTTTCTGGGGCGATTGGTATGTGATGATATGCACGTACCAAGTCAGCCTTCGAAAAAATTGTGCAGCCGTGAAGATTCACGGAGAAATTCTGTAAATTTGGGATTGGATATCTATCCGGCACAGTGACAGCATTAAGGCGACGGTAGTCGCCACATGGCCTCCAATCATGTTAGTCCCGTGTAGGGACCAGATGAAGCGGAGATTCTGCGGGGGACGACGAAGGTCGACAAATCCCCAATTGCACCATGTGGTCAAATTCTAACTTTGCCACCTTCAGTTTCTCCGGATGGAGTCGTCGAGCGGTGACAAAAGGTAATTGCCCTTTTGTCACAATGTGGTGCTGCACATTGTGTTTAACTGGAAGGTTAAAATTGGGCGGTTTTGTTAACGAAGCGTACTTCGTTAATAGCTCTTTGTATATGCCAATAACTCGGCATGGAATTGTTTCGGGGTTGTAGTCGACTGTAGCGCACACGTTAATTCAAAAATTCGTGCGCTTGTCGACTAAATGCCGATATTCAAAATCGACGGACAATTTGAACTTCGTTAAGAAGTCCGCCCCGATGAAGGCTTTTGTGGTGTCGGCTATTATAAAGTTGTAAACATATCGTCGGCGTAAGCCGAGCTTAAGCTCAAGCAACTTTGTGCCGAAAGTTCGGATCAGTGATCCGTTGGCCGCGTACAGAAGGACGTTCGGGCGGCTACCGTTATGGGCCGGAAACGCCTTGGCGGGAATGTAGCGGCTGCTACTTGTTGTTAATTTATGTTCGTTTCTACTTGTTATTAATTTATGTTCGTTATTGTAGCAAGTTTATTCAATACTCAATTCAGTTCCTGTACTAGTAACGCGATAGGAACAGCTCAGATTTTCGCATATCGTGGAAATAATGTTGAAACCCGTCAGGACCATCCAGATTAAATTTTTTCTCGTCCGAAAAAATCACGTGTTCCCACTCACTCTTCCAACATAGATAATTTCTACAAAACCTTAATCTGGCATCCCTATGACGTTCAAGCAAGAGCGTTTTTTTTGTAGTTTTTTTGCGGCGAATATTTGGGGATTGCTTAATTACCCTCCGAACCGTCCAAACACTCGTAGTTCAGTCAATCTGTCGAAAAAAATAAGAATTGCACAAAAAAAAACCAGTCGGATGAAATGTAGGTGAGTCGTTAGGAAATGATGTAAGAAAGCTTACTTGGGCGTGGCCACCTGCTACCTCTGCGGGTTTTTGAGAAAACTCAAAAAAAAACTCAACAAAATTTTGAAATGCATTTTCTCGAAAACTATGCATTCTACAGAAAAGTTTATTGGGAAAAAAATGTAGAGGGCATCGTTATCTACAATTAATGTCATTGGTGCAATATTGTAAAACAAAAAATGTGCGCAGTAGGTGGCGCTAAAGTGCCAAAAAAAGTGTTTTTCAACTTTTTCGGCCTTAAATTTTCATTTTTCAGCTACAATCTGCATGGAAAAATTGTTCCTTACAATTATACAAACAACTTTTATTCAAAAAAAATTTTCGTACAACCTATCGTTCCAAAGTTATAGTGTAATACAGCGCTGCGTGAACAGCGCAGTGGTGCTAACGGTAATTTTCTCGGTGCTATTGGGACTTTCTCCGGCAGTGTTGGCATAGTTTTAACAAAAGGTCCGATTTAAGGCCCCCATACACGGTCAAATTGGCTGTACAACCAGATTTTCATCAAACCTATAAGCGCAATGTATTTCGATCGGCCGACCGGCCCACAATCGATAGTTTTGGTTGTACAACCGCACTTCGCTCCCGCTCGGTTGTCGCCGTTGCTGTGCGGCCTTTTCTATTTTGCCCATAATTTTCGGGGTCTTTCAAAAAGTTGTTAATAGTCCACGAATTTCGTCCAATTTTCCTCGCGATTTCCCTGTTTGAATAATTCTCTTGCTTGAATGCAAGAATTTTGACCATTTCTTCTTGGGATAAAGTTTTCCCGCGACCCATATTTTCAAACTGACACTAAAAACACTTAGGGTGAGTTGCACCAAATCATTGATTAAAGTTATTGTAAAAGTTAACTTTAACAATAACAAAGTTGTTAAAGTTCCAGTTTGTAAAAATGAGTTGCACCACCCAATCGTTTGTTAAAGTTTCGTTAACTGCTACTTTGATTTAAATTTATATTTTTGTGTATTTATAAGTTTCACAGTTTGTGAGTTTATTGGAAATGGCACCCCTGTTTGGGTCTATGACAACTGTCATTAGTTAACAATAACAATAACATTAACCGGGCAAATTTGCCTGGTTAAAGTTTGTAGTGACCGCGTAAACTTAATTACCAAGTTTACGCAAAGTCACACAACAGCCTCCCACACAATAAACACGATCAGTCGGAACACTCCATCGATCACCGAACTTAAAGTTCAGTGATCTTACCGTTCTCTGTTCCGTTCCGCCCGCATCGTGTCTATTGGAGGGATAGCCAATTTCCGGCATCTCCGATTTTAACACTCTATCAAAAAGGCTCCCTCTAACCTGTGACATCGTGCGTGAATACAAAGCGAAAATATCAGTGACTCTAAAATATATATATATATATATATATATATATATATATATATATATATATATATATATATATATATATAAATATATATATATATATATATATATATATATATATATATATATATATATATATATATATATCACATACATTATACAAATAAATTGTTTCAATTTAATCCGATAATTAAAACTTGTGATAAAACGATAGTTGTTATTAATAATAAAGTTATAAGTGAAAGTACTAAAATTAAAAAGTGTTTAATTCAAAAGCTCCCCGGAATACAGGAGCCATATTGGTGACCCCGACGGGCAACACGCGGAGCAAGTTGCTCATTTTTAAAAAAAAATTATTTAAAACATTGTGTTTTTTTTTTCTTTTTTTTTCTACCCAGTGGAATAAATTTGCTTATATATATAAAAAAAATAAATAAAATTGATGGTTCATTACCGTCATCATCAATGAATCCATTACATGGCGATAGTTTAGAAATTTTAAAAATTTTAAATTTAACATTCATAAAAAAATTTTTTTTTGTTTCAAAATACTGCTGAAAGCATCACAATAGCCCAAACAACAAGTGCAACGGCATTCGTCCAGTAGAGTTTCACTTAGGTTTACCGTTCGAAACGCGTGCATATGAAAGCAGTGTCGGCGGTTCTTGAGAAGCGGTCGTGACAATTCGTTTTGCAATAATTTTCAAGTGTCAGATAAATAGAAAAAGCTTTCGATCTTGTTGTGGTTGGTGTTTATATCGTTTTAATTCTCAGAATTATCATTATATCTGCGTACCTGATCAGCACAATTTTTGGTCGAACGCCGTACAACATACTCGTTTACATTAATATCAGCTTCTTTAATAGTAACTAACAGTGGGTTTTGGAATTGGTGAACACTTAAATATCCAATCGCTGGCTACGTTTTAAAGAATTACTTAAAAATTTTCGTTTATGACCAAATTAGTGCTGTAATTGTAACTCTATGGTGCGATATAAGACCGAAGTATAAGCATCCAAACCGGTTGAACCCATATACCAAATCTAGAAATAATTTTTATCAATTTTTGTAACGGTCAAGAAATATCACCAAAGTGGTTTGAGGTTATTGAGATTAAATTGTGCTTTTATAAAGCTTCACTTATTTAAACATTAATTGTCGCCGAAATTTTAATATCGATACTGGAAAGCTTTAATTACAGCAATTCTGTTGCTTCTTCATATATCCAATTTAAGTATTTACGACCATCATTTATCACCCTCCTTTGAGCTTCAACAAGAAGGTGTGGATTGTTTGTGATTGATTGCTACGCTGTCACACTGTCCGTACTAGATGCAGCACCGAAATATTGCGTAGTACCAACGATAATCTACAGAACATCGAACCAGCTAAAGGAATCACAGATAATTGTTTTATTTTCATTTTATTTTTTTGTATAACATATAATTTTATTTTATATATTTTTTTTTCCATTACATTTTAGTTTCCTATTTTCTTTTATATACACATATACATATATTTTTAAGTTTTTTTTTCTCCTATTTTTTTCTCCCAACTATATATACATATAAATACACTAAATTGAATTTTCTTTTAAATATATTAATATATAAAACATAGATACACCTTAATCACTTTCACATATACATAAGTAATTATATTTTGTACACGTCCATATATACAAATACATTACTTTTGGGGCTCGTTATTGCACCTATAGATATATATATCTTATATCTATATCTATAAAAATCTCGTGTCACAGTGTTTGTTACCGTACTCCTCCGAAACGGGTTGACCAATTTGCATGACATTTTTGGTGGATATTTGGTAGGTCTGAGAATAGGTCGTAGGCTATTTTTTATACCTTTAACCAAAAAAACAGCTGCAAAATCCAAACAAAAATGGTAATTTTAGGAATTTTCACTTCATTTTAGTTTCAATAGCTTCATGGCCTACCTATTGTTTGACAAATGTAAAATTGTCATTAAATTGAATCATTACATTTAATGAAAATTTCAAATTTACGCAGCTGTCAAACAATAGGGAGGCCATGACGCTATTGAAACTAAAATGATCCATGGCGGCCGTCTCAAGAGGGCGGTGTACCACTTTCTTCACAACCACCTCGACATGGGTATCAAATGAAAGGGTATGATAAGTAGAATACAATAAGCAATGTAGTATACAAAATATATCTTTAGATCCATGGCGGCCGTCTCAAGAGGGCGGGGTACCACTTTCTTCACAACCACCTCAACATGGGTATCAAATGAAAGGGTATATTAAGGAGAATACAATAAGCAATGTAGTATACAAAATATATCTTTAGATCCATGGCGGCCGTCTCAAGAGGGCGGGGTACCACTTTCTTCACAACCACCTCGACATGGGTATCAAATGAAAGGGTATGATAAGTAGAATACAATAAGCAATGTAGTATACAAAATATATCTTTAGATCCATGGCGGCTGTCTCAAGAGGGCGGGGTACCACATTCTTCACAACCACCTCGACATGGGTATCAAATGAAGGGGTATGATAAGTAGAATACAATAAGCAATGTTGTATACAAAATATATCTTTAGATCCATGGCGGCCGTCTCAAGAGGCCGGATTACCACTTTCTTCACAACCACCTCAACATGGGTATCAAATGAAAGGGTATGTTAAGTAGAATATAATAAGCAATGTAGTATACCAAATATATCTTTAGATCCATGGCGGCCGTCTCAAGAGGGCGGGGTACCACTTTCTTCACAACCACCTCGACATGGGTATCAAATGAAAGGGTATGATAAGTAGAATACAATAAGCAATGTAGTATACAAAATATATCTTTAGATCCATGGCGGCCGTCTCAAGAGGCCGGATTACCACTTTCTTCACAACCACCTCAACATGGGTATCAAATGAAAGGGTATGTTAAGTAGAATATAATAAGCAATGTAGTATACAAAATATATCTTTAGATCCATGGCGCCCGTCTCAAGAGGGCGGGGTACCACTTTCTTCACAACCACCTCGACATGGGTATCAAATGAAAGGGTATGATAAGTAGAATACAATAAGCAATGTAGTATACAAAATATATCTTTAAATCCATGGCGGCCGTCTCAAGAGGCCGGATTACCACTTTCTTCACAACCACCTCAACATGGGTATCAAATGAAAGGGTATGTTAAGTAGAATACAATAAGCAATGTAGTATACAAAATATATCTATAGATCCATGGCGGCCGTCTCAAGAGGGCGGGGTACCACTTTCTTCACAACCACCTCGACATGGGTATCAAATGAAAGGGTATGATAAGTAGAATACAATAAGCAATGTAGTATACAAAATATATCTTTAGATCCATGGCGGCCGTCTCAAGAGGCCGGATTACCATTTTCTTCACAACCACCTCAACATGGGTATCAAATGAAAGGGTATGTTAAGTACAATACAATAAGCAATGTAGTATACAAAATATATCTTTAGATCCATGGCGGCCGTCTCAAGAGGGCGGGGTACCACTTTCTTCACAACCACCTCGACATGGGTATCGAATGAAAGGGTATGATAAGTAGAATACAATAAGCAATGAAGTATACAAAATATATCTTTAGATCCATGGCGGCTGTCTCAAGAGGCCGAATTACCACTTTCTTCACAACCACCTCAACATGGGTATCAAATGAAAGGGTATGATAAGTAGAATACAATAAGCAATGTAGTATACAAAATATATCTTTAGATCCATGGCGGCCGTCTAAAGAGGCCGGATTACCACTTTCTTCACAACCCCCTCAACATGGGTATCAAATTGAAGGGTATGATAAGTAGAATACAATAAGCAATGTAGTAGACTCAATATACCGATTCATGGCGGCCGACGCAAGACCCATGTTCTTTGAGGCATTTCATCTGTGTAAAATTCATATCTCGAAAAATATTAAGTCAGTGGATGGTTTTTATTGTTTACTATTGACTTATGGGTGCAGCGTAGGCGCACCGGGTCCCAGCTAGTATATATATAGGTACATATATATATATTTTTTTTTTTCTCGCTCCCGTGCTTATTTTTTTATTTTTTTCTGGGTTTTGTTTGCCATCTATTTAAAAAAAAAAAAATTTTCACTATGTCAAGGACCGAGGGTTCATCCAGTGAACAAGACGTTCACATGGAAACGTCACAAATAGAGGAGCCAAAGCCCGGAACTTCGGGTGTCGACGCCGTTAAAGTGTCAAAATACGACATCCCGAAATTCTGGGTACAGCAGCCCGCCTCCTGGTTCTATCAGGCGGACATTATGTTTCAACTGGCGGGCTGCAAATCAGATAGAATCAAAGTCTACAATGTTATAGCCGCATTGCCGGAAGAGGCGGTAACGGCAATGCGGCTTAGCACCGTAGACCCCTCTACCTCCTCGTACGAGGAAATAAAAGTGTATCTGCTCGAGAAATACGGCACTTCCGAGAAGCGCCGGCTCGAGCAGTTGCTTTCAGTGCAAGAGCCTGGAGACCGGAAACCTTCCGAGTTTCTCCAGGCTCTGAAGGCACTAGCTGGTGGGTCGTCGGCAGTCAACGAGGACCTGATCCGGAACCTGTGGGAGCGGAGGCTTCCACAGGCCATCCAGGTCACGTTGGCCACAGCTGCCGACCAAAGCCTAGCCGGATTGGCCGCCACGGCGGACAAAGTATGGGAGGTGCTTCCACACGGAGGCGCCTCATACGCGTCCGCCGTCCGCGCAGCTCCAGCCAACGCGGAGCCCACATTGGTGGCGCTGCAAAGCGCCATCAATAAACTGACGGCCAGGCTAGATAAGCTTGACCGCAGCCAGCGGAAGCCGAGAAGCCGAACACCTGCCAATCGGCAGGGCGGCCCTCGACAGCCCTCGGCCAATCGGTCACAAGGGACGAACCAAGCCAGGGGTAGCTTGTGCTATTTCCACTACCGTTTCGGTAGTGAAGCACGCAGCTGCAAAGCCCCCTGCAGTTTCAACGGTGGCCAAGCCAAGCCGGCGAAAAAAAAGGCCACCTCCACCCCTAAAAAAAACTAAAGGGGCAGGGGATCGACATGAGCGAGCATATAACCGGCCGTTCATATCGTTTATTCGTCAGAGACACCAACAATCGGATGGACTTTCTGATTGATTCGGGCTCTGACGTTTCAATTGTTTCCGCCAAGGCGTTCCCGGCCCATAACGGTAGCCCGAACGTCCTTCTGTACGCGGCCAACGGATCACTGATCCGAACTTTCGGCACTAAGTTGCTAGAACTCGAACTCGGCTTACGCCGACGATACGTTTACAACTTCATTATAGCCGACACCACTAAAGCCATTATCGGGGCGGACTTCTTAACGAAGTTCAAATTGTCAGTCGATTTTGAATATCGGCATTTAGTCGACAAGCGCACGAAGTTTCGCATTAACGTGTGCGCTACCGTCGACTACAACCCCGAAACATTTCCATGCCGAGTTATTGGCATATACAAAGAGCTATTAACGAAGTACGCTTCGCTAACAAAACCGCCCAATTTTAACCTTCCGGTTAAACACAATGTGCAACACCACATTGTAACTAAAGGGCAATTACCATTTGTCACCGCTCGGCGACTCCATCCGGAGAAACTGAAGGTGGCAAAATTAGAATTCGACCATATGGTCCAATTGGGGATTTGTCGACCTTCGTCGTCCCCCGCAGCATCTCCGCTTCATCTAGTTCCTAAACGGGACTCTCATGATTGGAGGCCATGCGGCGACTACCGTCGCCTTAACGCTGTCACTGTGCCGGATAGATATCCGATCCCGCATATACAGAATTTCTCCGTGAATCTTCACGGCTGCACAATTTTTTCGAAGGTTGACTTGGTACAGTAGTAGAGCTAGGCCGGTACCAAGCCACCTCTCAGGTGGCTTCGTAGTGACATAGGATTTGGGGGGGTCTGAAAGCTCTACATGTACGTGCACGAGGTGTTTTAGGTTTGTGTCTTGGATAAGGTGGCTTGAAAGCTCTTCATGTATGGGTATGAGGTGTGAAGGTGGCTTAGAGTTGGTGTGTGGAGATGGGTGAAAGCTCTTTATGTACGTGTACGAGATGTTTTGGGTTTGGGTCTTGGGTTAGGTGGTTTGAAAGCTGTTTATGGAGGTTGGGTGTCTTGGATGGGGTGGCTTGGAGTTGGTGGGTGGAGATGGGTGGTCCAGAGCGTGTATGGGATTTGGTGTGGGACCGGGGTGGGATTTGGGGTGTGACTGAAAGCTGTGTTGTTGAGTGCCACCTGTGGGAAGCTAGTTGAATTTCGGTGTTGATTTGGTCCAGAGCTGGCATGGGATTTGAGGTGTGACTTAAAGCTCTGGATGTATGTTTCTTGGATAGGGTGGCGCAGAACAGGCATGGGATTTGGCCCAGAGCAGGCATGTGATTTGAAGGTGGCGCAGAACCGGCATGGAATTTGGTCCAGAGTGGGGGAACTATGAACTGAGCTGTGGGGGATTTGAGCTTTGGTTTCGAGATGATGATTTTTCTAGTATTAATTCCGGTAGCAACTTGTGCTATGGAATGAGCTTGGATTCTGGAGCAAAATATACAAATAATTTGGTGAAGAACTGGACTTGCAAGTAACACTAAGAATTAAATTAAGCTTTAGCTGGAGCCAGCATTGGGTATATCACCTCAAGTCACAGATATTACAACAACCGCAACTTGAAATTACTAAGTGACTAAAAAGCCATAGCTGAAAAAGATATTGCATAGTTTTAGGAGCAAACAAATTCAGCATATTTTTCAAGTATTAATTCTGGTAGCAACTTAGGTTATGGAATGAGCTTGGATTCTAGAGCAAAATATACATATAATTCAGTGAAGAACTGGACTTTCAAGTAACACTAAGCTTTAGCTGAGATCCAGCATTGGGTCTGGACAACAACCCGGTGCGATCTGTAAGCTATGATCTGGATTGCAACCATATGCCATGATATATTATTATTATTATTATCTTCCAAAGAATTTTTAATGAGAATACTCACCTCAAGTCGCAATATTATAACAACCGCAACTTGAAAATTGCTAAGTGGTCAAAAGATGAAAAAGATATTTCCCATAAGCATCAACAATGCAGCGAAGGCTCCCATTTTTTCATCAGACTTGTGATGCTGGATATATTATATTTTTAAACAATAAATTTAAGGTAAAATACCTTTCACAAACCACAAATATTACACACACACTAAGAAGTGGCAAAAAGCTGCCGCAAAAATACTCGGTCTTATACTAAAAACAATGAAGATTCTCATTATCAGCTAACTTATGCCTTAATTATTCAATCTTGAACGTATTGGATAAATTCTATTATTTAAACTGATCACCTTAAGTGCTAATTGTACCCAATGAGTAAATTTTAATAACGGTTAATTAAGAAAACATCGGATTCCTTATCAAGCAAAGATGTGAAAATTTCAGTCTTCTCATGCTGCGAACGTTTATTGAGATAAACAAAGTGCATCAGTGAATGTAATCAGCAAGTTAGTACTGAAAAGAAAAAAATTAAACGGCAGAGCAAACTGCTGAAATATTTAACTAAGTTAAGGTATTAAAAAGAATTGTTGTAGTTGTAATAGCTACAAATAAAAAAAAAAAAAAAAAAAAAAAAAAAACTACTAATTAGAACACATATTATTTTGCTTTTTATTCTGATAAATCGCACAATTATTTATTTATTTCAGACACAGCACAGTATTATTATTATTCACCTGGAAATTTCCTTTTCTTGTTGTTAGGATTATAAAAATTAGGGATTTCACTTGAATTATCAGCATAAAAACTATAATTAACTGGGGCGGCATCAATTTGTACAAATTTTAATATATATGTCCTCCCCTGCGGTCCAGAATTGATTACGTGGAAATTTCCTTTGTTGTTGATGTCTTGTAAGGCTGCATCAGAAAGTGAACTGTACCTGGCTGGTAGCAAAAGCTGATGCTCCTTTAACTCGAGATGAATCCGAACACCATACACTGTTTCAAGCCTGCTTGCAGATTTTATTTTATATGGGGTTCCAAACTCCATGTCGGACATCCTTAAGTATGGTGAGTATTCCAAGCTTTTGAGTTCTGTTGCTGTATCCATGTTTCTGGGGCTGATGCTGTTGATCTCCAGGTGGTTGGGGTTGAACTGCTAGCGTTCTCCTTCACAGTTCTCATTATATACCCTAAATCTAGGAACATGATTGAACTTGTCCATGAGTCCGCAGCACATAGATGCACCTGTCTAAACAACTTTGGGGTGGAAGTTTTCATGATGCACCTGTGTAAACAACTTTTGGGGCCTAGGAATTCGCTACGTCAGCAGTTTTTGCACCTGCGTGAGAAAGCTATAGACCGGAAGTTGGTAAATTGAATTCCATGCACCTGTGTAAACAACTTTTGGGGAAGGGGTAGGGATTTGCCTGTCTGTGACTATGGTGATGCAATTCCATCTAAGACAGCCGGATACCGGAAGTTGGTAAATTTTGTACTTGTCCATGAGTTCCATGCACCTATGTAAACAACACTTAGGGTCAGGAATTTGCTACATAGGCAGATTTGCATGATCGAACTTGTTCATGTTGTGCAATTGCGGGTATTATAAAAGAAGCAGTAGCAGTAGTATTTTCACAGTTTACAACGAGCATCCCGCGAGTTAACTAGTAAAGTGTTATTAATTACGACTCCTGCTAATACTGGTGATTTTAACAGTGAGCATCCAACCAATTTAACAAGTGCTAAGTGAAAAGTTTTGTTTTTGTTATTAATTATTATAAATTTTAAAATGGATACACGCAGTATAATGAGTGGACTAAAAAAGCAAGCAGCAGATTGCTTAAGGGACAGAGACGCTGCGCAAAGTGTTATTATTACAAAGGTGTGTGGTTTATTCATTAAAAAAATAAAAGCAGCATGCAGGGGCGAAAAGCAGATTGGGACCAAACAACACTATCAAAATTGTATTGCGCAACTAAGAGGTTTACAAGTATTGTTGAAAGCTGGCAGCAGCCACCATGGAGCAGGTGTGCAGGAAGGAGGAAGAAGTGAAAAAAGAAGTGCTCGTGTACGCTGGGAAGAGCTGCATAATGCGTTTGCATCACGAATCAGGACAGGCGTCATCATTAATATAAAGCACATCGAAGTGAAGCAATTTTTAAAGGATGGTTATGCTTTGTTTGAGCGGCGCGTTAAGAACATCTTAAAGAAGCATAATTTCATCAAGGCGTCAACGACTTTAAGCTGCGAGTATGTTAAGCATGGTGTCAATGATGGTGATGTTATAAGCGACATAAAATACTTTCACACCAAAACTACACCCATTGGGAGCACCGATGATCTGGAACAGTGGTTTTTGAAAAACGTGCAGGATGATCTATTGACCCAAGTTGAGGAGTTCCAAGAGAAAGATAGCGGCTGGGCTTTACATACCATAGTGAACTTAATGGTGCACATAAACAAATACGAGCCATTAAGAGGATCGTCATTTATAAAATTGCCGCAAAGCATCGCAGCAAAACAGGCATGCGTAAATGTGAGGAATAATGATAATGCATGCTTTGCGTGGGCAGTGGTCTCTGCTTTGTATCCAGTAGAGTATAGGGATCACGCATATAGAACATCAAAGTACCCGCACTACAACAATGTGCTAAACTTGAGCGGGATTACTTTTCCAGTTACACTAAACCAAATAAAAACATTCGAAGAAAACAACGGATTATCAATTAATGTTTTCATACTGGAAAAGGAAAAGATGAGCGAATACACGACTGTTCCAGCTTACTTAACGAAGAATAAATTGGATAAACATATCAATCTGCTAATGATAAAGTCAAATTATGACTGCAGTGAGGACGATGATGATGATAGTGATATTGTTTATCATTTCTGCTGGATTAAAGACTTATCACGTTTGGTGAGCAGGCAGACGTCTAAAAAGGAACACAAAAAATATATCTGTGATAGATGTTTATTTTATTTTAATACTGAAGAAAAGCTCGCAACACACGTGTCTGAGTGTGAAAAGGTGAATGACTGTAAAGTTGCTTTTCATAAGGAGAAATTTATCACTTTTAAAAATTATAATTACAAGAATCCGGTACCATTTACAGTATATGCAGATTTGGAGTCAATATTGATACCTGTTACCGATGGTGGTAGTAATGGTGATAAGACAAGGAAAATTCAAGAACATGAAGTTCATAGTATTGGATTATATTTTCACTGCTATTACGATGAATCTCTATCATTTTACCGATCGAATCGTGGAAAAACGTGTCTTCAGTGGTTTACATTGCAGCTGCAGGAGATCGCAAATATAGCCGAAGAGCAAATAAAGGATATAAAACCACTAGCACCGTTATCAGCGCAGGAAAAGTGCATTCAATTAAACCAACCATGCTGCCATATATGCGAGAAACCCTTTGCGCTTGGTGAAACCAGAGTGAGGGATCATTGCCACCTCACAGGCAAATATCGTGGACCAGCACACAACAGCTGCAACATCAATTATAATGATTGTCGCAACATCCCAGTCATTTTCCACAATTTATCAGGATATGATGCGCATTTCATAATCAAGGATGTAGCATTAACCATACCAGGAAGAGTGGATCTTTTACCGTTGAACAAAGAGCGGTATATTTCATTTACCAAACACATTGAAAATAGCTCCATCAAGCTGAGATTCATCGACTCCTATAGATTTATGGATGAATCTTTGGATAAATTAGCCGGATTGCTGCCTAAGGAAAAATTAATAATTACAAAAGCTCAATGGCAACACCTGGATGATGAAAGCTTCAACCTTCTCACGCGCAAAGGAGTTTTCCCATATGACTTCATCCATGGCTGGGACAAGTTGGAATGTAATAGTTTACCTAGCAAGGAGCATTTTTATAATAAAATGATTGATGAGCCGATAACTGAAAAAGATTATGAACATGCGCAAAAAGTGTGGGAAAAATTTAACATAAAAAGCCTGGGGGAGTATTTAGATTTGTATTTAAAAACAGATGTTCTTCTGCTGGCGGATATTTTTACAAATTTTAGAGCTATGGGACTGGGGACTTACAAACTTGACCCTGCACACGTCTTCACACTGCCTGGATATACATGGGCAGCGATGCTGTATTACACGGGAGTGCGCCTAGAAAGGATTATGGATGTTGACATTCTTTTATTTATTGAAAAATCTTGCCGAGGTGGAATTAGCCAATGCTGCTGCAGATATAGTGAAGCCAACAATAAATATATGAAAAACTTTAAACCGGATGAAGAAACTAAATATCTGATGTACTATGACGTGAATAATTTATATGGATGGGCCATGTCGCAATCACTTCCAACCGGAAACTTTAAATGGATTGATAATGTTGATGTTATGAGTGTTGATGATAATTCACCGATCGGCTATATGTTGGAGGTAGATCTTGAATACCCGCAGGAGCTGCATAATTTGCATAAAGATTTTCCATTTTGCCCCACTCATTCAGCACCACCAGGATCAAAACAAGGCAAACTTTTAACCACTTTACACACCAAAGAAAAATATGTTATACATTACCGCAACCTAAAACAATGTTTATCACATGGACTAATACTCAAGAAAATTCACCGCATTCTGCAGTTCGATCAATCACCATGGCTTAAACCATATGTGGACTTAAATACAGATAAAAGGAAACAAGCCAAAAATGCCTACGAGAAGAACCAATATAAGAAAATAATTAATGCTGTTTTCGGAAAAACTATGGAAAATGTGCGAAAATATTCAAACATAAAACTATGTACAAAGTGGGAGGGGCGGTATGGCGCTAGAAACCTCATTGCAGCACCGAATTTCCATAGTCGCACAATTTTCAATGAAAATTTAGTAGCAGTTGAATTACGAAAGCTGGTAGTTAAATTCGATAAACCATTATACATTGGTATGGCGATTCTCGATATTTCTAAAATAGCACTGTACGAATTCCATTATGACTTTATGCTAAAAGAGTTGGATGCTGATAAATGCAAAATAATGTACATGGATACGGATTCATTAGTATATGAAATAAAAAATGTTGACATATACAATATTATGAAGAAAAACATAGATAAATTTGATACTAGTGATTATCCTATGACCAACCAGTTTAATATGCCGCAAGCAAATAAAAAAGTTCCTGGATTGATGAAAGATGAATTAAATGGCCGAATAATGACATTGTTTGTAGGCTTAAGGTCTAAAATGTACTCCCTTGAAATAGATGGTGTTGATGAAGTGAAGAAAGCAAAAGGGGTAAAGAAGAACGTTGTGGCGAAAACTTTGCAGATTAGCGACTATATTGAATGTTTGCAAAATTCAAAAAGCAAGATAGCTGAGCAAAAAAGCATTCGTTCATATAGTCATAAAGTGTACACTTTAAACCAAGCAAAGATCGCTTTAAACCCACAGGATGATAAACGCTGCATTATGGACAACGGGATCGACACTCTACCATGGGGACATTTTTCAGTGCAGCAGCAGCAAGAAGACATGGATGTAGAATAAAATTCACACAAGTGCAATATGTAAATAGTATGAATAAAAGAATAATTATAACCTGTCTGTTTTATTTAAAAATTCCCTTATTACAAAAACATTTTTCAGAGCACATCGGCCTTCGTGTATTATGCAGGATAAGAAGCCATTTGTTGTTGTTGTTGTTGTTGATAGTTTGGGGCATCCCTCCTCTTCTACATCATATATGGTTAGCTCCTCTCCAAATAATTCCTGAATCCATTGTTTCTTTTTAGCTCCTTTAACATAGATTATTTTATCATGCAGCAGATCTCCAACTGAATATAGTGTGCGGTAGGGAATGTATCCATCACCCCATCTGAATCCATGATGATTGCGTCTGAGCCACTCAACTTGTTTCTTTTCAGATCGAGTTAGTTGTTTATGTGCAAATGGTGGTTGGAATATGTAGTGCTGCATTTGATTTTCACAATTTAAAAGGGCCAATTCTTTGAAAATAAATTGATTGTTTTGTAATTTGAATCCTTGAAGATCGATGATAATGGCATCCATTTCAAGCAATTTTCCTGACTTCGTTGGTTAGAGGTGTATATTCCACTATTCGATCATGTAGCAATAAACAGTATGCTGTTGTGTTAGTGGGAACGTTTTCCGATGTTTTGAATTCCAACCTTATATCCACAGGACCTGTTTTAATGGTTTCGTTTTGCCGAGAGCAATCAATGACTACGATCGGAACATCACGCATAAACTCTTCCCTTGAGAGTAGTGGCTGCAACTGGCGTCCATAGTATGAAGTTTGGAATTTTATATACATATCATATAGGAGAGCGTATTTATGAGCATCAAATTTCAAGTTCAGGTCATCATATGGGTATGATTCCGAATTCAAGTGCACTTTAACATCTGTCAGCTTGCAGTGGTCAAACTTACTGACATCCTTTGTTTTATCATTTTTACGATTTGTTTGGAGAGCTAGTATGACATATCGGGGCTTTTCCATCTGCGATGACGTTTTGACAGACCACGTGTGATGAGTCGTTGCTGGTAGCGTGGGGTACTCGTATATGTCCCAGCTTCTAAATGGCATTTGTATTTCACGACCGCTTTCAATGATTTTATATAAAGCAATTTTCTCATGATCGGCCACATTAACATGGGGAATGCGCCACTGAAGTTTCGAGATTGAGATGTTTACATCATCTGTCGGTGATATGACCGCATCTTCATCCATCCTGCTTCGTATTAATATGAGTTCATGTTTAGCGTTGGCGATAATTTTATTGTAATCTTCAGCAAAGCCCAGCAATGTTTTTAGAGGGATGCAGAAATTGAAGAATCCGTGGGGGGATGTAATTGATTTATCTGGCGACCAACTAGCGTTGTATAACATGCGACTCTCATTTGGGTTTAATGATATGTAATTTTTTAGTGTTGTTGCTATTCCAAGATTTCGAGTTCTATCAATTTCTACACCATTGATTTCATAGCGAATTTCCTCAAAGAGAAACGCTATAGCATTATTTACTAGCCCTGCAGTGCTGGATATTGTTCCGTCAGGTTTAGTTACTGTTCCCTCAATGTATATGAAACTTTCAGCTGGGAGGATATACAGGTCTTGGTTTTGCACTGGAATGCGGGTTTCATCACTGTTTTTAAATGAAGAGGTGAACGATGAGTAAGTGTGGTAGTCAATTTTTGTTATGCTATTGTCATGGCTCGTGCCTTCAGTAATATCCAAGATGTTGTTCATTGCTTCAAATTTAGTCCTATTGATTTTAGAAATTGTATATTATCAGCTCTCAGTTGACGTCTTGCTCGCTTCAAGGTTGTCGGTTGACTAATGTTTTCCGTGAAGTTCATCCTGTTTATATGCTTATTGCTGTTGTTGCTGCCGTAGACTATCATTCTGTGGCTTTAAATGTAGTCTGATAGTTATCGTTTCACCTCGAAAATTTATTAAATCTCCGTCCTGATCAACTAGCTTTAGTGTGAGCGAACTAACACGTTTGACGTTCACCGGTAAATAGATCACATTCGCTGGAACCTCTACTATTTTATAGCCTGGCCCCACGGTTGGGGCAAATTCATGCAGCATATGCACCTGTTTATTGTTGATGTATGAGCCTGATATGATGTTACATTCAACCCTTATAGTATTAACTTTTATAATATTGACGGGTAGATCTGATGTATGTAATATATTTGCTTCCAGTACACGTTTCCCAAATCCCAACAGCGGCGCGATAGATCGCTCTTTATCAAAATGTATAACTTCAGTTGCTTTTATTTCACTCTTCAAGGTATTATTGTTTGCCCTTATTAAGACTGTTGCCTTGCTGCCGCTGCTCATATTTAAGCTTTGCTGCACTGAAGCTGCTATGTCATCAATCTCGTATGATCCAACAGGTATTTCGATACATGCATCACCCACATGCATTAAGTTATTGTTGTCATCAATATTCGGTATAGAATGAATAGTGATATGGAATTCGCAAAGTTCAGAAAAGCGTGTGCAATCTGTTGGAAAGACAAATATGGATTCTTAGTAATTGATAAGGACAGCCCCATGGGCAAAGGTCGATATCGAAAAGGCTTTGATGTATTCATGATCCTATGAAGGAGCCCACCTAATCAGCTGACCAGGTCTTTCAGCTCTGCCTGGCTGGTCTGTCTGGCTGGTCTGTCTGGTTGGTTGGCTGGTCTGTCTGCCTGGTCTGTCTTGCTGGTTGGCTGGTCTGTCTGGCTGGTTGGCTGGTCTGTCTGGCTGGTCTGTCTGGCTGGTTGGCTGGTCTGTCTGGCTGGTTAGCTGGCCTGTCTGGTTGGTTGGCTGGTCTGTCTGGCTGGTCTGTCTGGCTGGTTGGCTGATCTGTCTGGCTGGTTGGCTGGTCTGTCTGGCTGGTTGGCTGGTCTGTCTGGCTGGTTGGCTGGCCTGTCTGGCTGGTCTGTCTGGCTGGTTGGCTGGTCTGTCTGGCTGGTTGGCTGGTCTGTCTGGCTGGTTGGCTGGTCTGTCTGGCTGGCCTGTCTGGCTGGTTGGCTGGTCTGTCTGGCTGGTTGGCTGGTCTGCCTGGCTGGTTGGCTGGTCTGTCTGGCTGGTCTGTCTGGTTGGTTGGCTGGTCTGTCTGGCTGGTCTGTCTGGCTGGTTGGCTGGTCTGTCTGGCTGGTTGGCTGGTCTGCCTGGCTGGTCTGTCTGGCTGGTTAGCTGGTCTGTCCAGCTGGTTGGCTGGTCTGTCTGGCTGGTCTGTCTGGCTGGTTGGCTGATCTGTCTGGCTGGTTGGCTGATCTATCTGGCTGGTTGGCTGGTCTGTCTGGCTGGTTGGCTGGTCTGTCTGGCTGGTCTGTCTGGCTGGTTGGCTGGTCTGTCTGGCTGGTCTGTCTGGCTGGTTGGCTGGTCTGTCAGGCTGGTCTGTCTGGCTGGTTGGTTGGTCTGTCTGGCTGGTCTGTCTGGCTGGTTGGTTGGTCTGTCTGGCTGGTTGGCTGGTCTGTCTGGCTGGTCTGTCTGGCTGGTTGGCTGGTCTGTCTGGCTGGTTGGCTGGTCTGCCTGGCTGGTTGGCTGGTCTGTCAGGCTGGTCTGTCTGGCTGGTTGGCTGGTCTGTCTGGCTGGCTGGTTGGCTGGTCTGTCTGGCTGGTTGGCTGGTCTGTCTGGCTGGTCTGTCTGGCTGGTTGGCTGGTCTGTCTGGCTGGTTGGCTGGTCTGCCTGGCTGGTTGGCTGGTCTGTCTGGCTGGTCTGTCTGGCTGGTTGGCTGGTCTGTCTGGCTGGCTGGTTGGTCTGCCTGGCTGGTTGGCTGGTCTGTCTGGCTGGTCTGTCTGGTTGGTTGGCTGGTCTGTCTGGCTGGTCTGTCTGGCTGGTTGGCTGGTCTGTCTGGCTGGTTGGTTGGTCTGCCTGGCTGGTTGGCTGGTCTGTCTGGCTGGTTAGCTGGTCTGTCCGGCTGGTTGGCTGGTCTGTCTGGCTGGTCTGTCTGGCTGGTTGGCTGGTCTGTCTGGCTGGTTGGCTGGTCTGCCTGGCTGGTTGGCTGGTCTGTCTGGCTGGTCTGTCTGGCTGGTTGGCTGGTCTGTCTGGCTGGTCTGTCTGGCTGGTTGGCTGGTCTGTCTGGCTGGTTGGCTGGTCTGTCTGGCTGGTCTGTCTGGCTGGTTGGCTGGTCTGTCTGGCTGGTTGGCTGGTCTGTCTGGCTGGTCTGTCTGGCTGGTCTGTCTGGCTGGTCTGTCTGGCTGGTCTGTCTGGCTGGTCTGGTCTGCTGCTCCAGCCTCCGTAGGCGCTGCCGCTCGGCACTCAACGCAACTTCCAGAGATCCCAGTTGCTCCTTAGGAATTATGCGAAAAGTCAGCTGATTTCTGTTTACATGTCACAACAGAATTATGCACGTGAGGTGGGCACTAAGCGATGTGTTTTATGTTTTGAATCAATGCCGACAGAATTTGCGATTTCTCGAGATCAGAATTAGAAACGTGGATATTTGTTATTTTTGGTCTTCTCTGTTCGTGAAGTTTTTCTTATTAGAGGCGGCAACCGCCTGAATTTAATTTAAAACTATTTTTATTTATCACGCCATATGAACTATCGATTTTTCTCTCGACACTTTTTAACGATATACAGTTCAATGCTTAACTTTAATATAATTTGTTCGTTACTTACAAGTAAAATTTGGGGGATAAGTCTCACAGACATTAGAATTAGAATTAGTACAATATAGAAAACTAGACCGAACAATTTGGGGGTATGACGCAGTTTCATTCATTCATTCATTTTTAGGGGTGCGTCTTAGCGCAGGATGGAGATTTAATAAATTTTCGAGGTGAAACGCTAACTATCAGACTACATTTAAAGCCACAGAATGATAGTCTACGGCAGCAACAACAGCAATAAGCATATAAACAGGATGAACTTCACGGAAAACATTAGTCAACCGACAACCTTGAAGTGAACAAGACGTCAACTGAGAGCTGATAATATACAATTTCTAAAATCAATAGGACTAAATTTGAAGCAATGAACCAACATCTTGGATATTACTGAAGGCACGAGCCATGACAATAGCATATCAAAAATTGACTACCACACTTACTCATCGTTCACCTCTTCATTTAAAAACAGTGATGAAACCCGCATTCCAGTGCAAAACCAAGACCTGTATATCCTCCCGGCTGAAAGTTTCATATACATTGAGGGAACAGTAACTAAACCTGATGGAACAATATCCAGCACTGCAGAGCTAGTAAATAATGCTGTAGCGTTTCTCTTTGAGGAAATTCGCTATGAAATCAATGGTGTGGGAAATTGATAGAACTCGAAATCTTGGAATAGCAGCAACACTAAAAAAAATTACATATCATTAAACCCAAATGAGAGTCGCATGTTATACAACGCTAGTTGGTTGCCAGATAAATCAATTACATCCCCCCAGGCTTTTTCTCAACACCCAACCAAAAAACTAATAAAGTCACTATCCCATAGAGCACTCACTGAAAATGATCTGCGTAAATATGCACAGCATATAACCCACTTTAGAGGAGCGCGACCAATTACCTAGAAAACCGCGGAAAAATGAGAGCAGAATTATAAATATTTAACACAAATAAGTTTTATTCTAATAATTTTTATTTTAAATTCAATATACAAAATCTCTTAATATCCTAATTTAATTAGGTACTTCATAAGTTTATATTCTTTTTTTGCTTTGTTTTTTTGATCCTCAGCGTGCTGGAGATTCAGCTTACACTCCTGTGTAAGCTGCTCCAGCCTCCGTAGGCGCTGCCGCTCGGCGCTCAACGCAACTTCCAGAGATCCCAGTTGCTCCTTAGCATTGTCTCGGGCTCTCTTCGCCCTTCGACGCTTCTCTTTTAGCGCGGTCATTACATGCTCGCCATAAGCAAGCATGCGCACTAACCTGCGCAATGAGTTTCTCTGAAATATAAAAATAAATTAAACTCCATTTCCTTTTCATGATAATAAAGTTCAATACTTACAACTTGCCGCCTTCTTTCCGAATCGTTATCCATTGTGGTTTTGAGGGTAGCATGAAGTGAACTTTGCTTTTATACCGATAATGTTTACATTATTCGAATGATACACTAAAAAACACGTTAGGAATTGAGGTAAGGAACCGCTGAGTTAATCAGTACCTAAAGAATTGCACCTGATCCCTTTGTTTATCTTAATATTATTCGTGATACGGTTTAAAGCTGACTTTAGAATTTTCGCGCCTATGTATAATAAGGAATCCATCTATACCTGTTCAAAATTGTCTTTGATTTTAGGAAACTGACCCTCACTAAATTCGCAGCATATCAATTTCAATTTCAATATATGGAGCAAAACTTCCTTTTGTTTATCTCAATAAACGTTCGCGTTATGGGAAGACTGAAATTTTCACATAGCTTTAGAATTTTCACACCTATGTTTAATAAGGAATCCATCTATACCTGTTCAAAATTGTTTGCGATTTTTTAGGAAACTGAGCCTCACTAAATTCGCAGCATATCAATTTCAATATATGGAGCAAAACTTCCTTTTGTTTATCTCAATAAACGTTCACAGCATGGGAAGACTGAAATTTTAACATCTATGCTTGATAAGGAATGCAGTGTTTACATAGCTAACCGTTATTAAAATTTATACATTTGAGTCTAATTAGCACTTAAGGTGATCAGTTCAAAATTATGGTATAAGTTAGCTGATAATTATTACGTTTACATGCTGTCCTGAGTACTTGACTTGAAACTTACTTGAAATCTCAAGTAGCGTTTTTGGTTCTTTTACTTGACTTCAAACTGTCTTGAGTTTTACTTGAACTAACATTTAAGGTTTCAGTGTGTTGGTTAACAATGATTAAATTTCTCTTCTTATCTAATACGCATGCAATTTTCAAGTATTCAAACGAGTTTACATGTATATTTTCAAGTCAAGTAGAAAAATTTTTGTGATTTACTTGACTCAAGTTTACTTGAAGTCAGGATAGGTTTACATGCATGTTTTGTTACTTCAAACCTACTTCAAGTATACTTCAAGTAAGCATGTAAACGTAATAAATGAGAATCTTCATTGTTGTTATTATTCGATAGAGCTTATGTTAAGTATTTTTGCGTCAGCTTATGACACTTCCTAGTGTTTGCAATATTTGCGGTTTGTGAAGGGTATTTTAGTTTAAAGTATTCAATTTTATTCTTTAAAAATATATCCAACATGTTCAGGATAATAATAATTACATCATAAGTGTGATGAGAATGGGAATCTTAGCTGTATTGTTGTTGTTGTTATCGGAAATATCTTTTTCAGATATGATTTTCTTGCCCACTTAGTAAGTTGCGATTGCTGTAATATCCGCGACTTGAGGTGAGTATTTTCATTAAGAATTCTTTGGAAGGTAATAATGACATATGGTTGCAATCCAGATCTTAGCTTACAGATCGCACCGGGTTGTTGTCCAGACCCAATGCTGGATCTCAGCTAAAGCTTAGTGTTACTTGAAAGTCCAGTTCTTCACTGAATTATATGTATATTTTGCTCTAGAATCCAAGCTCATTCCATAACCTAAGTTGCTACCAGAATTAATACTTGAAAAATATGCTGAATTTGTTTGCTCCTAAAACTATGCAATATCTTTTTCAGGTATGGCTTTTTAGTCACTTAGTAATTTCAAGTTGCGGTTGTTGTAATATCTGTGACTTGAGGTGATATACCCAATGCTGGCTCCAGCTAAAGCTTAATTTAATTCTTAGTGTTACTTGCAAGTCCAGTTCTTCACCAAATTATTTGTATATTTTGCTCCAGAATCCAAGCTCATTCCATAGCACAAGTTGCTACCGGAATTAATACTAGAAAAATCATCATCTCGAAACCAAAGCTCAAATCCCCCACAGCTCAGTTCATAGTTCCCCCACTCTGGACCAAATTCCATGCCGGTTCTGCGCCACCTTCAAATCACATGCCTGCTCTGGGCCAAATCCCATGCCCGTTCTGCGCCACCCTATCCAAGAAACATACATCCAGAGCTTTAAGTCACACCTCAAATCCCATGCCAGCTCTGGACCAAATCAACACCGAAATTCAACTAGCTTCCCACAGGTGGCACTCAACAACACAGCTTTCAGTCACACCCCAAATCCCACCCCGGTCCCACACCAAATCCCATACACGCTCTGGACCACCCATCTCCACCCACCAACTCCAAGCCACCCCATCCAAGACACCCAACCTCCATAAACAGCTTTCAAACCACCTAACCCAAGACCCAAACCCAAAACATCTCGTACACGTACATAAAGAGCTTTCACCCATCTCCACACACCAACTCTAAGCCACCTTCACACCTCATACCCATACATGAAGAGCTTTCAAGCCACCTTATCCAAGACACAAACCTAAAACACCTCGTGCACGTACATGTAGAGCTTTCAGACCCCCCCAAATCCTATGTCACTACGAAGCCACCTGAGAGGTGGCTTGGTACCGGCCTAGCTCTACTACTCTTAATATCAAATAAGTTATGTCACTTAATAGAGCCAAGAAAATATTAGAAGAAGCTGATAGAATTCGATCGAATTTTAAGAAAAATCCTACAAGAAAAGAGTCTAGCACCACTTTATTAAGAAAAGAACTTGCTATACATGAGCTAAAAACTGAATTGTCTAAATTAGCACAAGAAATTAATGTGCAGCAATACGAAATACAATTCAAGCGAATATATACAGAAATTAAAGAATTCATAAGAATTAAAGCAACAGAAAATCTAGAAGCCATAAGTGAAGAAACTGAAGAAGATTTTGAAGAAGAAGAAAATAAAATAGCAAGACTAACCAAAATGGCAACACTCGATATCATTACCACGCTAAAACTTGTTCCAACATATGAAGGCGACGCTAAGGAACTAACAAAATTTCTAAACATAATAGAATGCATAGCTGAAACACTGACTAACAGTGATGAAATCCTAAAACTAATAAAAGTTGTGATAAAAGCAAGGATATCAGAAAGAGTAAGAGTGAAACTAGGCTCCACTGAAGCGCTTACTGACATCGAGAAATTCAAAGAACATTTTAAAAAACGATTCCTAGTCAAAAAGAATCCTTTGAAATTACAGAATGATATGGCTAGAATCCAACAAGGGGAACAATCGGTCCAAAATTTCGCAGCACAAATTGAAAATCTCATGATGCAGTTAAATGATGTTCAAATATCTGAAAAAGGAGAAGAAAATAGGATAATTATACAAGAGCTGAACAACCAAACAGCACTTAATGCATTCCAGGCTGGCTTAAGTGAACCGTACAAGACAACAGTATTTGCAGCCATGCCAAAAGCGTTTGATGATGCTGTAAAAATAGCGTCTCAGGTAGAAGCGATTTCAAGGCCGTCACAAAAAATAATGCAGGTTAATGTGCGCAAAGGAAGAAATTTCCGTCCCAATAATTACAGACAAGGATATCAAACCTATAACCGACAACCAAGGTATGCTACCTATACACAAAGGCAGCATGCAACCAATCAAAATAGATGGCAGACGTATAGGAACCCAACATCAAACCAACAACAACAGCCCAGAAATCACCAGCAGTACACACCCACTACGCAGCGATACAGAAACAAGCCACAATACAATCGAGAATACAGGAACCGAGGAAGAAGCTACACCAATAGCAGAGCGATAAATGTTCTAGTGTCGGAAAACGAGCAAGCCGTCCCCGAGACCCAGCAATCGAGGGACGAGATCTTCACCTTAGAAAATACGGAATAAAAATTTATGCACTCAATAATGTTCATAAATTAACGAATTATGTGACAGCTGAAATAAATCATGAACCAGATAAACAGATAAGCTTTCTAATAGATTCAGGTGCAGACATCTCAGTCATAAAAAGAAGTACTCTACAAGAAGAAGCCAATATTAAAGAAGAATTTTGTATAATAACAGGAGTCACGGAAAATGAAATCAGAACATTAGGAACAATAACAACCGAATTACTAATAGAGGGACAAAAACTAAAACAAAAACTACATGTGGTTCCAGACAACTTTGCAATAAGATCTGATGCTATATTGGGGATAGATTTCTTACACACACATAAATGCAAAGTAGATTACGACATATTCACATTAACAATCCCAACAAAGAACGCTGACTTAATTTTGCCTATTCACACCAACGTACCACAGTACGAATACGTAAGGATACCACCAAGATCGCAGATTACCCAAGCAATAACTGAAAAAATCACAGAAGACAGTCTAGTCCTCAACCAAGAAATAGAAGAAGGAGTATTTATTGCTAATTCAATAATACCAGCAAAGGGCGTAGCTCATGTTAAAATTCTCAATGTGAATGAACACGAGATTATACTGAGATTACCAACTTTAAAAATGCATCCTTTAAAAAACTACCATATATTCAACCTCAAAAAACAGCGCAATACTACAAGTCACAATACAACCAAAAGAGCTCAGAAATTATTAGAGGAATTAAATGTTCTAAATCTCGATCCACATGCTAAAGACGCTCTCCTAAAAATTTGTATAGAATATGCGGACGTATTCTACATAACAGGTGACAAACTCACTGCAAATAATTTCTATAAGCAGAAGATAGAAATAAATGATGGAAATCCCGTCTACATAAAAAACTACCGACTACCACAGACACAGTGTGAGGAAATTAATAAACAAGTTGAGAATCTAATGACTGACGGCATAATAGAACCATCTACAAGCCCTTATAACTCACCACTACTCGTTGTACCAAAAAAAACAGAGGATGGAAACAAAAAGTGGAGAATGGTTGTTGATTTCAGGCAACTCAATAAGAGAATAGTAGACGATAAATTTCCGCTCACCAGATTGGAAGATATATTAGACAATCTGGGAAGGGCAAAATACTTTTCCACCCTTGATCTTACAAGCTCATTTCACCAAATCGAGTTACATCATGACTCAAGACCCCTAACGGCCTTTTCAACAAACAAAGGTCACTTTCAATTCTGCAGACTGCCTTTTGGCCTTAAAATCTCCACAAATAGTTTTCAGAGAATGCTCTCTATAGCTCTCGCGGGACTAGACGCAGAGACATTTCTCTACGTCGATGACATAATCATATTCGGATGTAGTCTAGACCATCACAACCGAAACTTAATAAAAACATTCCAAAGACTAAGAGATTATAACTTAAAGCTTAACTCGCAAAAATGTAATTTCCTGCAAACAGAAGTTGTATATCTTGGACATTTAATAACTAAAGATGGCGTTAAAACTGATCCTAAGAAATACGATACAATAGTTAACTATCCAGTACCAAAAACTGCAGATGAAGTGAAGAGATTCACTGCCTTTTGCAATTACTATAGACGCTTCATACCGAACTTTGCATTAATTGCAAAACCACTTAACACACTTTGTAAGAAAAGTGTAGAATTCAAGTGGACAGAAGAATGTCAATCTGCATTTAATGAGCTTAAAAATAAACTAATAAATCCACCCATTCTACAGTACCCTGATTTTGACAAACAGTTCATCCTTACGACAGACGCATCAAACTACGCAGTAGGGGCAATACTATCCCAAGGTGAAATTGGAAAAGATCTACCAATTTCATATGCCAGTCGTACATTAAACAAGCATGAATTAAACAAGCCCATTATAGAAAAGGAGTTATTAGCTATTCATTGGGCAATAAATCACTTTCGACCATACCTCTATGGAAGAAAATTCATAGCAATAACTGACCACCGACCTCTTATAAGCCTGTTCACACATAAAAACCCTTCTTCGAAGATGACAAGAGTCAGAATGGATCTAGCAGATTATAAATTTGACATTGTGTATAAAAAAGGATTGCTCAATACGAATGCGGACGCGTTATCGCGGATAAAATTAGACTCAGACATGTTAGTAGCAATGATTCCAACAGAAGCTGAAGTTAGAGTAATCACAAGATCAGCAAGCAAACTAAACCACCAGCAAGACAAAAACATAAGTGCCACACCAAGGAATGTAGAGACAGGCCATCTGTACATTTGGGAATGCACTTCAATCTCCGAAATTAGGAATGTAACAAAACTAAAATTTATATACTCGAGTAAAGATGTAAAAAATGAAATGCCAGTAAGAAAAGAATCGCAAAATAAGAAAATGAACATAACTAAAATAAGCATGCAAAAGAAAGAAATATCAATAGAAATCAGCGATAATCCACGACTAGATTTGGGTCCAGTCCTAGAGAAACTGATACTCTTCGCTAAAGTAAATAATATCAATAAAGTAGCCATGGCAAAGAATGATTTAATATTACAGCGATTCACAAAGAAGAAATTTGAAGAAGAATTCAATAACTTGCAAGGTAAAAAGAGACATGAACTGACAATAATGATATATGAACCAGTAACAAGAATTACTGACAAAATTGAACAAACCCATTTAATAGAAACATTTCACAATACACCACACTTAGGTGGACATTCTGGTATTAGAAGGACTATTAATAAATTAAAGCAGAGATATTGCTGGAAAAACATGAGTAAAATGGTTAAAAGCCACATAAACAACTGCAAAGAATGCTCGAAAAACAAGAAAACAAAATACACAAAAGAAAAGTTGCAGATAACAGACACTCCGCAAAGAAGTTTTCAGATAATCTCAATGGACACAGTAGGACCGCTGAGACAAGCTAAGAATTTCAGATATATACTAACGTTACAATGTGATCTCACGAAATACGTACAGGCAATACCAATTGAAACAAAAGATGCAAAAACTATTGCACGCACACTCGTTGAACATATCATCTTAAGGTTTGGAACATTTGAAACCATCCGGACTGATATGGGTACAGAATTCTTGAATCAAACTTTTGAGAACATTTGCCAAACACTAAACATTCAGCATGTAACATCAACACCATACCACCATGAAACACTAGGTGCAATAGAGCGAAACCATAGAACTCTAAACGAGTACCTACTGTCATTCAGCCAAGGACATGACTGGGACGAGTGGTTACCTTATTTTGTTTTCTGTTATAATATAACACCACACAATGACACAGGCATCTCACCGCATGAATTGGTCTATGGGAAAATAGCAAGTCTACCTTTAACAATAACAAATCAAGAACCGCAGACGCTGTACAACATTGAAGATTACAATAAGGAGTTAAAGTGGCGCCTGAACCAAGCGCACAAAACGGCGCAAACACTGTTAAATTGTGCAAAAGAAAAACGCAAAGAGAAATGGGATGAAAAAGCAAACCCACTACACGTCTCACCAGGGGACTGGGTCTGGTTACGTGTAGGTAATCAAAAGAAGCACAAAGCACCGTATAATGGACCATATAGAGTCATAGATACAAATAATGTTAACTCTAAGATAATGATAATGTAATAAAGGAAGTACATAATAATAGAATTAAAAAAGATAGAACTAACAAGGTTTTAAGTAAATAAATTAAAATGTAAAATTAGTTAACTAAATATATCAAAATTACATATAAAAACAAAATAGTTAGAATTAAGAATTCAATTAGATATTAGATACCCTAACAAAAACCTCATTCTCAAAAAAAAAAAAAAAAAAAAAATTTTGATCAAACAAAATTTTTTTTTTCTCCAACCCGATGGGGATGTAATGCAATCAGACACAGCACGGGACAAATATGTAAACAAAAACATTAATTAACCGTCGTACACTCAGCGTCAACAGATGTACAGCAAAGTATTGCAATCTGACGCCGCCGGACGTGTGAAATGCTTTCAAGTTCATGGTTGCGTGCGAAAATAAGAAAATAAGTTTTCAAGTTCATAGCGCGCGGAAAAGAAAAAGAAAAACAAAAATTCAAGTACGTTCGACTGACCCGTAACATGAACCCTTTAACGTAGGAAATGTCTCGGTGCCCCAATAATACATAATACAAATTAGTAAATAAATTTTGTTATGTGTACATATTTGGAAATTTTGAGAATTCAGCAGAATTTTGGTTTTGAGGTTTTTGGAGGGGCAAGATCCCTAGCCATTGGACGATGTATGCCTAGAATGTAAAATTTAGATTAAGAACTTGTATAAATATCGGAAACGCAAAAATAAAGACACAGTCAAAATCTCAAATCTAAAGCTATTAAATTCTATTTAAAAAACCTTTCCTGAGTTCACTCTGCCTGCGCGGAAGAACTCTTAGAAAGAAGAAAAACTTGCGGACTTTTCTGCAAATAAACAAATTTGAAACAAAAGAATAAAGTCTATAAGAACCTACTTTACACCATTAGATTGTGGATGGTACGTTGTCGTTCGTATCCGATTACTTCCTAGAATTTTTGAAAGCTCCCTGAAAAACGACGATTCAAACTGAGTTCCCTGGTCTGTTGTAATAGTTTGTGGGACTCCATAGCGTGCAATCCACTGATGTAGGAATTTGTTTACTATCGTATTAGCTGATATGATAATAGGAATGGCTTCCGGCCAGTGTGTGTAACGATCTTTCAATGTCAAAAGATATGTGTGTGCGTTGGATGGAGGTAGCGGTCCCATAATATCCATATGGACGTGCTGAAACCTTCCACTAGTGGTTTTAAAGTTACCATGCGGGGATGACACGTGTCGCTGAATTTTCGCTTTTTGGCACGAAATACACGTCTTTGCCCACAAGTTTGTATCTTGGTTGATTTTGGGCCAGAAGTATTTGGCTGTGATTAATTTCCTAGTTGCCCGTATACTGGGGTGAGATAGGTTGTGAAGGTTGTTGAAAATTGTTCGACGTATTTTTTCTGGCACGTATGGTCTGTGTTTTCCTGTTGAGGTTTCACACCATATCTCAACGTCTTCCATGGGAATAAATATTTTTTCTAATTTGAAGGATAAACTGTTTGGATTGTTATCCGTTTCTACGAGGATATTTTTTAATTCTTCGTCCAAATTTTGGCATTTGGCAAGTATCTGAAAATCCATTTTTTCACCATTTGTAATCGCGTCTACATGTCCTCTTGAAAGAGCATCGGAAACCACATTTAAACTTCCTTTAACGTATCTGATATCGTTGGTGAATTCAGATATGAAACTTAAATGGTTGGTTTGCCTGGGAGATTTTTCAGATTTTGTAAAAAGGGCTTTGGTTAAAGGCTTGTGATCCGTGAAGACAATAAAATCCTTTCCCTCTAATATGTGTCTGAATCTTTTGATTGCCAAATAGACGGCTAAGAGTTCCCTATCGAAAGTGGAATATTTTTTTTTCAGCTGGCTGTAGACGTTTTGAAAAGAAACTAAGAGGATGCCATTGATCTGCGTTGCACTGTTGCAAGACTGCCCCTACTGCATCGCCGGAGGCATCCGTTCAAAGGCTAATTTGAGCTTGAGGATCAGGGTGGACAAGGAGCGTATTTGCTTTCAATTGATTCTTTAGCTCGTTAAATGCATTCTCGTGTGCACTTGTCCATGTGAAAGATGAATTGAGTTGCTTTTTTGAGTTGTTGCCTTTAAGAACGTCGTAGAGTGGTACTGCTATTTTCGCGATTTGTGGGATGAATCCATGGTAAAAATTGATCCTTCCCAAGAAACGTTGAAGTTTTTTGCCAGTTGATGGTCTAGGAAAATCGACTATTGCCTTCACTCGATCTTCTGAGGGCGAAATGCCTTCGCTTGATATATTGTGGCCTACAAAGTCCAATTTTTCCACTCCGAAAATACATTTCGTTGGATTTATAGAGATTTCGTATTCTTGTAATCTCGCAAATAACATTCGTAAATGTTCTTTATGTTCTTCGGGGGAGCGACTGCCTACCAAAATGTCGTCGACGTACGCGAAAGTAAAATCTAAACCTCGTAGTACTTCATTTATAAACTTTTGAAAGGTTTGTGCCCTGTTTTTTATCCCAAAAGGCATCCGAAGGAACTCAAAGAGGCCAAACGGTGTTGTTATTGCGATTTTGTGCACATCCTCAGGTGCCACGGGTATGTGATAATAAGCCCGAATCAGGTCGATACGTGAAAAAATTTTGCACTTGTGTAGATTGACGTTGCAATCTTGAATGTTTGGCAGCGGATATTTGTCGGAGGTTGTGACCGCGTTTAACAGTCTGTAATCGCCGCACGGTCTCCAGTCAAGACTATTCTTTTTGGGTACCATGTGCAATGGGGAAGCAACTGAAGATGATGATGGTTGGCATATTCCTAATTTTACCATTGTTTGGAATTCTTCTTTTGCCGCTTTGTATTTTTTTGCGTCCAATCTTCGCGGTCGAGCTGATGGAAGTGGACCGTGTGTACTTATGTGGTGAGTTACATTACGTTACGTTACTTTCACGTTGTAATTGAGCTTTTAATGGCTGAAATTCATTTAATATTGTTCCATATTCTCCTTCTAGAGTGAATAATTTTGGCGAGCAGGATGCTACGGCCCGTGAAATGCAAGCGACTGAAAGCAAGGTTGTTTTGTCGATAAGTCTTTGTTGTGGTAGGTCGACTAATAAGTTGTGCTTGTACAAAAAATCAGCACCAATGATAGCATGCTCGACTGCGGCAATTATAAAGTTATGATTAAAGGAACGACGTAAATTAAGGTTCAACGTTAGATTTTTGAGACCGTATGAGGCAATTTGTGTTCCATTGGCTGAAGTTAAGTGAAAATTGGACTTGAAGGTGAAATGTGGGTATTTCTTTTTGGGCAGAACGGAAATTTCTGCACCTGTATCGATTAGAAAACGAATTTTGTGGGTTTTGTCAGTGACAAAAAGGCGGCGCGATATATTTCTCAACGTCGCAGGCGTGTTGGCTATATTTAGTTTTTTTTATCATTACACCTCTGTGTGTCATTTTTACATGGAGGAATACATTTCTGGGCTTTTTGACCAAATTTTTTATGGTTCCAACACAGGTTTTCATTATTGTTTGAAGGGAATCTTCGTGTGTGAGTAGAAATACCTTTGGAGAAACTTCTGCTTCTAGGCCTAGATCTGTTAGACTCTATCTTCTCTATACGCTTTGAAAGTTCTTGAAGTTTTTGCATTATTTGCTCGAAGGAGTTTTCAGAGGAGCTTGAATGGCCTTTAATTTCGGAGATTTTGTATGAAGGATTTGAATCGAAAATTTTATCTGTAATGGAGAAAACTTCTTTTGGACTGTGAGTGTCTTCTATTGCAATTATACAAGCTTGGACAGAAGACGGAAGTTTATTCACCCATAGCTTCTTCAGAAGTGATTGATTTTTCAGACTGTTTCCGCCGGCGAGGGATTCCATCTGTCTATACAGCTCAGATGGTTTGTAATCTCCTAACTCTATCTTGTGTAATAGCGCGTCGAACCTACGTTCTTCCGAGTCTCTACTGCGAACGAGAAGGGTTTCTTTTAAATTTTCATATCTATTTTGAACTGGGGGTCTTTGCAAAACGTCGGCAACAATTTCCATTGTTTCCGGTGGTAATGACGAGACCAAATAGTCATATTTAGTGGCGGAAGCTGTTATGCCCTTCACTCTGAATTGCGTTTCGACTTGAAGAAGTTTTTTTATATATGCATGTATTTCAGTTAATGTTCGTTTCACTCAACCTTAGTTATTATTAAATTCGGAAAATTTTCTTTTTTTAAGTTTTTTATACTTAAATTGGATTATATGTACATAAATTGATATAACAGCCCATTACTTCTATACCGTTATTTATACGGTGAATGCTAATAATTCCCGCTAAATGCGTACTGTTGAAAGTATTTTTTATTCAATGAGAAAAAAAAATAAAAAATATTTTAACTAATATTCCATCGATGTGATGAGAAATATTTTTCCTCGCGAAAGTACCTAATTTATATTTTATTTATCGTTTAAACGGTGCATTCATTCACTATTGATAACATTTTTTTTCAATCGTACAACGGTTTGTAAGTTTGTACATCTAACGGCGTAACTTTATGCTCTTTTAAATCTTTCTTCATCCACTTCCTTACATATGAATATCCACAAATTATTCGTATTAAATAAACTTAAATTCGAAATGAAGAGGAAAAAAATATTCACTTTTAACCAAAATGTAATTTAAATATGAACTGAAAAAAAAAAAAAATATGGTTTCCTACCTTAAGTTGGATAGAGATTTATATTTTCCTAAATTGAATTATAAAATGATAGTAAAAAAATATCCTAAATATTGTTTTAACCTAAAAAAGATTTCTAATATAAATTTTGAATATAAGAAATTTAAATTATGAAATAGAAATAGCTTTATTCCTGGATTCTGGATCCCATTGTTCCTCGTCTGCCGTTATCCATGTGCAGCTCGTTGCTAGTTAATAACATTAAATTCCTTGAGTTGATTCCATTTGTTGCGTTTTTCTTTATTTAATCAGGAAACCGTTGTACGTGGAAAAATCTTATCCTTTTCTGGTGCTTTCTTCGGCAGGTTTTGAAATTTTTTCTATTTTCTATTTTTTATTTAATTTCTCTGTCGGGGTCACCATTTTGTTCCAGCACTTGCACTTTTATTTTAAATATTAAAAACCAAGTTTCCAATTAAAACAAACTAATTTATTTAACAAAATATCTCGGAGGAACTTGTGCCTCTTTTAACAATTTCTGCCAGACTGCCGTAACTAACTTTTCTAACTTTCGTTATTCCTATCGTGTTATCAGAAGGATAACAGTATAAGTCTAGCTGTCTATATGAGGGTGGATTGCGACGGAGAATTTCATGAGTTTCGCCACATAAACCAATATTTTTTTAAATAAAATTGGAAAGTTTGGACAATTTCCTATGAATAATGTATAATAACTTTTACGCTAGGGCCTTTACTTTTGAAGTTGTAAGCAATTTTAATGTTAAAATTTGCCTAATTTGGTGCTTATTTGGTACTTTTCGATAAAGGTCAGATGAAAAAGTACTAAAGAAGGACGAAATACAGCCAATTCAAACATTAAAAATGCTTATAACTTCAAAACTGGAGGCCGTAGCGTATAAGTTGTATTACATTATTCATAGGAAATTGTCCAAGCTTTCCAATTTTTTTAAAAAAAATATTGGTTTATCACGTATTTTTTTGGAGAAAAAGGTGGTTTTAGTTGAAATTTTAGTGAAAAAATAACAAAATTTTGTCTTTGCCTATTCATAACTCCAAAATTGTTTTTACCGTTGTAGATAGGTGGAGGAATTCTGCGTGCACTGGTACCATAACCATGAAAATAGGTTATACGGTTACAAAAATACAGGGTGATATGTAAAACTTTAGCAAAAAAACTTCAAAACGCCCTACCGGCTAAACCGTTACGATTTCCCCCCCCCCCCCCCCCCACCCATACGATTTTTTGTTCGTCTATCCAAGACCTATCCACAGCCGGCCGCTTTGTAAGTTTATGTGGGACACCCTGTATATTGGGCAAAAAGTAATATTGCTCCACTCTGCTCCACTGGAAAACTTGCTGGGCGTTGTAGGTAAAGGTGTATTCCTTCACCTCCAAAAAAAATCCGCTGCCCGAAATTGCCCCTCCGTGTTTTAAGGGGTCACATACGTCCAGCACTAGCCCATGGAAATGGTACTTCAATCCCAATTTGGCCGCCATCTTGGAAAGGTGCGCAAATGGTTTTTCCATTATATATCTCCGTAACAGTACATCTTACAGAAAATTTGCAAGGTCACTTTTTGTTTATAATTAAATTATCTACAATATATTAGCAAGATATTTTTGGGTAAATTTAATAATTAAGAAGTTATAAGCCTTAGAACACCATTTTCTTTTAATGGCTATAGCTCTGAATGTTCGACATCAGAAGATAAAGATACAACTTTAAATTGTATTCACAATGATTTTCTTCTGTAATTTGTAGTAACGGCCGAAGTCCGTACTACTTTCTTTAACCATTTGGATCTAAACCGATATGTAAAAATCCATATATCAATCAATATATATATATTTATATATATATTCATAAATTCATATATATTCATAAATTCCTACCTAAAAAAATTAAAAACCAAAAATATTCCCCATAGACATTCAGCAAGCAAAATCTTCCCAAGAAATTTTGCTATCAAATTTTTCAACCGACAATTCTCAGACAATTTGAGCGCTCCTATTTCATTTTTCCGTCCTAAAATCTACATTCAAGCACGTACGCCAACGAGCGCTCCGAATTCAAATTTTCAACGACAATTCCCAGACAATTCGAGCGCTCCTATTTCATTTTTCCGTCCTAAAATTTTACATTCAAGCACGTACGTTAACGAACGCTCCAATTTCAAATTGTCTTTTCAAACACCTAAAATGCTGATAATAAGTTTCATCTTCAATAATGAAAAACACCTCACAAAAATTCCATGAGAAAAGCTTTGCTGCATCAGCAGCAATAGACAATTTAAATATCAGGCTCAACATTGGTTCGAGGCAGTCCGGGATTTTTAGCTCAAGTGCGCGGATCCAAAGTTTATTTTAAACTAAAAGTGTTCAAGTTTTGTTTTATACAATTCAAGTTTGTAGTACTGAAGGACAAGATCCTATTTAAATCTTTTTAAACTAAAGGTGTTCAAGTTTTGTTTTATACAATTCAAGTTTGTAGTACTGAAGGACAAGATCCTATTTAAATCTTTTTAAACTAAAGGTGTTCAAGTTTTGTTTTATACAATTCAAGTTTGTAGTACTGAAGGACAAGATCCTATTTAAATCTTTTTAAACTAAAGGTGTTCAAGTTTTGTTTTATACAATTCAAGTTTGTAGTACTGAAGGACAAGATCCTATTTAAATCTTTTTAAACTAAAAGTGTTCAAGTTTTGTTTTATACAATTCAAGTTTGTAGTACTGAAGGACAAGATCCTATTTAAATCTTTTTAAACTAAAAGTGTTCAAGTTTTGTTTTATACAATTCAAGTTTGTAGTACTGAAGGACAAGATCCTATTTAAATCTTTTTAAACTAAAAGTGTTCAAGTTTTGTTTTATACAATTCAAGTTTGTAGTACTGAAGGACAAGATCCTATTTAAATCTTTTTAAACTAAAAGTGTTCAATTCAAGGTTTCTACCAATTCAAGTTTTGTTTTACTGAAGGACAAGATCCTATTTTTTTTAATTAAATCTTATTAAAGTAAAATAAAAGTGATTCCTGTAAAAAAAGATTTTCTGTTTTTGATCCGGTCAACCCGGGAGCTCTACATAGGAAGATACAAGGTGCAAGTGATCTACGGAGGACCTAGCACTCCTTGTCCCTGGTGCAGAACCAAGGATTCTGCAACAAAAAACTGGTGGCAGCGGTGGGATCTTTAAGGATAACTCCCAGGACCCAGATGGACGCAAAGGACCAACAACTAAAAAGGACGAGAGCTGCGACGAGGGAATTCAAAAACCTGTCAACTAAGGCACAAAAATATCACGAACCAGCGGGACCAGACGACGCTACTATGGATTGGGCAACTTTCAAGGAAATTGTAGATAAATTAAACAAAATCAAGTAAGCTAGTACTTAATAAAACAATAAGCATTCCTTTCTTATAATGCCATAATCAAAAATATATAAATACTTATATATCTATACATCGAATAAATAGAACTACAATTTCTTAAATTTAAAATAAAACTGGAGCTACCTTTAACTTTCACACCAAAAATTTATATTAGATTGTATATTTAAAATTTTTTTACTATACAAGTATATCGAACCAAATAAGATTCTTGCCATAAAAATTTAAAACATTGTCAGTGCATCGTTTTAGGGCTTGTATGTGAGCTTTTTCTTTTTTTCTGTCTTTGGTTGTGTTGAATTCGTTCCTCTTTTCTTACAAAAAAAAAAAAACAAACAGGAATAGTCGTGCTAAGAAAATCCCTTTTAACGGATTTTTCCTCTCTCTTCTTCTCTCCACCTGTCGTGAAAAGGCGACAAGCCTAATACAATCCAAAGATTGTTAGAGCAACACGGCGAAAAGTCTACGGCAGCCTTATAATGCCGAACGACAATCCACCACCGTCGAACTCAGCTCCTACGGAGGCAGTCTGTAAACTATCGATTGCAGACATAAGAAGCATGATCCCGGATTTCGACGGAAACCCGGAAGATGTCCACAAGTTTATTTCATGTTGCGATTCTCTGTTCTCGGTATGTAGAACAGCGATAGACGAAACCTTGTTCTTAAACGTCCTAAGGAGCAAGGTGAGCGGAGTCGCCTATGACCTCTTCAAGTACCAAACGTACTCTACATGGTCATCTCTGCGACCCGACATCCTCAATCAGTTTCGGGAATCAAAATCCCGCCTCACAATTCAAAGTGAGATGATGCGCCTAAAACAGACGTCACGAGAGGATACAAAGGATTTCGGACTAAGAGTCATAAAGACTCTAGCCGAACTAAACAGTGCAACACAAGGCGACAACGTCGATGCCGATGCTCGTAGCTTTCTACTGAAAGAAAACGAGCAAAACGCAATCATCGCCTATCAAGACGGTTTACGCGATGATCAATTGAAAATCATAGCTAAAACCAGCACTCAGGAGAGTCTCAAGAAACTAGTCTCCAACATTAACGATCACGCAGCACGAATACCCGCCACTTCACAACCACACACTGTACCCAGAGTGGTGCCAACCTGTGAAGTTTGTGGAAAAAGAGGACACAGCAAGGAGACTTGTTACAGGAATAGATATATACCCTCCTTTACACAGAAACCAGTTATAAAAAGGGAGGTAAACCAGCTGATTTGCGCGTATTGCCGAAAACCGAATCATCATATCAGCGAGTGTCGTTCCAGAGAGTATAACAACAGGATGCGCCAGCAAACACAAAGCCCGGACTCACAAAACCAAGGACTCGTTAGGTTCAGGGAACCACCACAAGCCTCAATCAGCCACAATCAACCTTCAAGAATACGACTAATAAGACAACAGGAACCAACACCCCTTTCGGGAAACGACGACATGCGGGAGGAGACAAGCGGCACCCCTACCCGCCAAATCATTTCTCAGGCCGTAATTCACACCCCACCAGCAATTTAAGTTGGCCCAATGGCCTGAAAATTCGTGTCCCCCTAGAATTTCGAGGCAATACAATATTAGTTAATTTACCACTTAAAAACGCAAGGGAAGGTCAATGTAGTTTTCTTGTAGATACAGGAGCCGAAATAAGCCTCCTTAGAAATAATTCCTGTCCCGTGGGCAACCCAGTATACGAAAACCCTAACTGTGTGATCGCCGGACTAACAGGTGATTACGTTGTTCCAGTGGGATTAGTCTATGGTGTCATTAGGATGAATATATTAGAAGGCCCAGTGCTAATAACTCAACCGTTTCACGTGATAGAAGAAGGTATTATAGAGGGATATGATGGAATACTAGGAGGTATTATTAAAAATTTTTATTTTGTTTTTCTAATAAACAATAACTTTCTAATAAAATAACTTGCTTATAAAAAAATTAATCAGAAGTATTAAACATTATATTAAAACAAATTTTTTGATTTTTTTAAGAGGTTATGTTAACCATATTGAGTCTGCCATTTTGAAAATCGAAAATTCGACACCGGATTCGTCATCAGCGACCCCGAAAACCCCTAAGTGAGGTGTTTTGGTATCATTTACTAAAGTTTTTGACTATTTGGAGGGGTTATGTTAACCGTATTGAGTCCGCCATTTTGAAAATCGAAATTTTGACACCGGATTCGTCATCAGCGACCCCGAAAACCCCCGAGTGTAAAAATTGAGATCATTTAATGCACTTTTTGACTTTTGGCCAACTTTTTTGGATTTGGTCCCACTGTGCGGCGTCATGCTACTTCCTTCATCCGGTGCTTCATCAGTTTCCATTTTTTTTACTGTTCTCATTCGTTTATTACGAAATCCAATATGTATTTCCATGGGTTTAGCCAAATTATTTGATTCTTCGAAATTTTGTTCGAAACCTGTTTCTCTTAGTCCCTGTAAAGTACAACGTAGTCCATCAATTAATTTTGCTGCGTGGGCTATCTTTTCGTTGTAATGCAGTATTTGTTCGATCAATGCATTGCAGATAAATTTGTAGTCAATGAGGAACAGCAAACTTTTAGCACTTGAAACTGTTTCTGGATTTGATGCAGTTGAACCATATGCTATTGATTCCAATGCTTTCTTTACTTCGAATAAATGCAAACTTAACGATTTTATTGCATTGGCCTTGGATGACCATCTTGTATCTGACGAATTTCCCATCGTGTTGTTGATGACGAGAAAAAGTTACACTGTTAAAAATTTCTTTGGTAATTTTACAAAAAATGCGTTGGAAGTATATGCTCAAAGCAGTTTTGTAATTTAATAAATCGAGCTTTGCAATTTCACAAATCAGCATAATTGAAAATGGTTTGTAAAATTACAATGTGTAACTTGCATAATACAAGATTTATTAAAGGCGATATGTTTTGTAAAATTACAATGCTTGTTATGTAAAATTCATAAACTTATTTTTATTTCATACGTAGTAATATTTATACCAATGATTTGTAATTCTTCAAAACCAGCAAAATTAATATATTTTGTAAAATTACTTAACTAGGCAATGAAATTACAAAATTATTTAGCCAATAAATTTTATGCTCATCTTTGTAAAATTACGACTATGTTTTTGGAATTTTCAGAACAATTAGAAAGTAATTTAAATATCATGCATAGTAGTTTTACAAAACGGTCTGTGCCCGGTTGGTTTAGTAAAGTCATGAATCAAGCTTGTAAATTTATGAAATAATAAAGGTAAAATTATTATTTTTCCAGATTTCTAAGAAGTATATTTTCTATCGATATTAGGGAGGTTTCTTTATTATAAAAATTAGGAAAAATTTGTTGTTCATTTTTCACTTTTATATAAATTAAACAGTTTTCTGTTTACATTTTTTATAACAAAGAACGAAAATAAAATGTGCTTATAGACTAAGTACATTGCGAAACAACTTAGTTTAGAATAAATAATAAATAATTGGCAATATGTTTCATAAGACAAAATTAACATAAATAAACCAATTAAAAGTTATTTTCTTAATAACATCAAACAAAATAATTATTATTATTGCTTTTAACTCATTACCTATAAAGTGATTAAACTTTAAAAACTTGTACTGAAAAATTGTTGCTTAAGCATACGTTATAATTTTTAGTTATCATTGAAAATAATGTAAGCTATAAAGTTACTTAAACGGAAGAATAACTAGTGGGATGTTGTGCCTAGAGACTAGCCACTAATTACGCTTTTTCATGGTATTCTTTCTGTTGAATAACACCTCAGATTGGATGACAATATATTAAGTGGAGATTGATCCGCACTCACTTCCGACCCGCCGGATCTGGGAATCGAGGCCACTGCCCAAAACAATTACTCAAAAATTATGGAAAAACAAAATAATATGGCCTCGATTCCCAGATCCGACGGCGCGGAAGTGAGTGCGGATTTGACACTTTGCGATTCTCAAATTCGCAGTCGCGGATTTAATTAAATCAAAAATTCGGAGTAAAGACTCACACGCTAATGAAATACCCGATGTCGGATTATCTTAGGCGCATTTGTGGTTTCAAATCCTCAGAAAATTTGTTGCGGATCACACTTTTAAAGCACGGAAAATGTCAAAGAGAGATTCGCGGTTGCAGATTTGAGAATCGCAAAGTCTCAAATCCGCACTCACTTCCGACCCACTGGATCTGGGAATCGAGGCCAATAAATCGAAAGTGTCAAATTGAAAAAAAAAAAAAACAAAAAAACAAAACACATCACACATGTAAACACTATATAATTATGTAAAACGAATCTAAAAAATTTTCTATGGATTCGAGGCAAATCTAAAATCACTTTGCACAGCAGAATTAGGTGTATTATTTTACTTAAACATACATTATTGTTAAAAATTCAGCTTACCGCGCCTTTTGTATTTATTTACACTTCAATTTAACTTTATTTTTTATTTTTAAAGAAAATATTATCATGCACGCACTTCACTTTTCTTTAAATGTAGAAAATCTAATGAAAAACACAGGCACCTGTTTATCCATAGCATATATGCACGTGCACGCAGACAAGTACCCCCACTTCGCAAGAGACCAACACCAATAATTACCCGCCAAAAATATGAAAGAATTGATATATTTTAATTGCACCCCATCTATGACAAAGAATAGTAAACACCATCTATGGCAATATTACATTACTCTTCGTTTTACCTATGATTATCAATTTCCATAAAATATACAAAATACATTTCATAAATAATAGAAAAACTGTTGTCATAAATCAGTTGTTTACTTCCTTCTAAAGTTTATACATATCTTGCATTGGAATGTACCTTTTTATGAAAGCATGAATAAATAGGTTTATTGCCACATTCCTACGAGTTAGAGTTTGGAGTAATGGGTTGGTGCTAGCTCGGGGTGCGACAGGACCCGGGTTCGATACTGGTGATGGCCGCGTACTATTTTTTTTTTTAAGTTATGATGATTTTGGTAGTGTTTGTTAAATACTTTGTTAAGTTTTAGATTACGCAAAGTCTCACAACTTATAACCTACATAAGCCTTTAACAAAAACTTTGCAAGATTAATTATATATAGCGTTGGTCAGTGTAATACTTATGAATCTCCATGGCCAAACTAGGATACAGCATTATGACAATAATTAAATCAATGCAACGTGAAATAAAAGTTTTAGTTAAAAACGGATTTGGCTTATTTAGCTTATTATAGATTGAGTTATAGCTCACAATTGAATATGTCCCAAAGGTTTTAATTAGTCGCCGCTTTGAGATTTTATCATCAACGCAGGCTTAGTTTATTATACTACAATAAATCATCATAACTAAAAAAGCTAAAAAAAAGTACTTAAAAAATTCATCAAGAATCGAACCTGGTCCTTTCGCACCCCGATCTAGCGCCTTCCCATTACTCCAAACACTAACTTGTAGTAATGTGGCAATAAACCTATTTATTCATGCTTTCATAAAAAGGTACATTCCAATGCAAGATATGTATAAACTTTAGAAGGAAGTAAACAACTGATTTATGACAACAGTTTTTCTATTATTTATGAAATGTATTTTGTATATTTTATGGAAATTGATAATCATAGGTAAAACGAAGAGTAATGTAATATTGCCATAGACGGTGTTCATTATTCTTTGTCATAGATGGGGTGCAATTAAAATATATCAATTCTCTCAAATTCTTGGCGGGCAATTATTGTATAATTCTTTCAGCAGCATCTCCATGAAAGATGCGTTAGTTTTTCGAGTTATTTGTTTGAATATTTTCGCAATTCTTCACAATCTTCACTTAATATATTGTCATCCAGACTGAAGTGTTATTCAATAGAAAGAATACCACGAAAAACCGTAATTAGTGGCTAGTCTCTAGGCACAACATCCCACTTTTGTTTTGTTATTCTGAAGAGATACATACAAATTTAGTTAATAAAAACTTAAAAATATGCTTTTAAACAAAGGGCTGCAAAATTTTTTAGATATGGGGCAAATCTTATATTCATGGACTATAAGGACGGTCTTAAATACATCGTTCGTGAAATTTATAAATTTTCATTCATTTCAGTAAGCGTTTATATGCCCTGGTAAAAATTAGATATCTACTTTTCGTTTTAAACCTACCAAATGTTTCGTTTAAATCATACATATTTTTTGTGACAAATCCACAGCGAAGTTCGATAAAATTAAATTTTTGTTTTGGTCTACAGCACCACCTACATGACTAAAAACTATAATAAAATGAACAGCATATAAAATATGCATATAAACAAATAAATACTTTATATTATTTCCGCGAAATTTCTTAATGATTTATAAAGCCGCCGAAGAGCCATAAAACCTCAAGAAAATGATTTTTTGCACTTCTAATTAAATAAATGTTTATGTTCTCCTGAGTATCATTATTAAATAATATAATTTTTAGTGAGAAATAGAATTAAAACATGTTACACCGAAGTAAAAAAAAAATTTTTATTTCACCATTTTGCGGTCGGGGATCGAACTTGGTTCGCCTGGGATAGGACTCCAGCGCCTTACCTCTAGGCTACCGATACTTTATTAGAAATCTCTTTTTTGTTGTGTAAATATACTTCTGGTTGATTGTGACAAATCCACAGCGAAGTTCGATAAAATTGAATTTTTGTTTTGGTCTACAGCACCACCTACATAACTATAAACTATAATAAAATGAACAGCATATAAAATATGCATATAAACAAATAAATACTTTATATTATTTCCGCGAAATTTCTTAATGATTTATAAAGCCGCCGAAGAGCCATAAAAACTCAAGAAAATGATTTTTTTGCACTTTTAATTAAATAAATGTTTATGTTCTCCTGAGTATCATTATTAAATAATATAATTTAGTGAGAAATAGAATTAAAACATGTTACACCCAAGTAAAAAAAAAAATTTATTTCACCATTTTGCGGTCGGGGATTGAACTTGGTTCGCCTGGGATAGGACCCAAGACCCTTACCTCTAGGCTACCGATAAATGAACTTTATTAGAAATCTCTTTTTTGTTGTTAAATATACTTTTGTTGTTAAATATACTTCTGGTTGAAATTTCCAGACCATTTTCTCAGTTTTTGGTCTTTTGACCAAGAGCTACATTTTGAGATATTTCCCAAGTCTGTATCTGCAGTACTTTCAGAGATGAAAGTAGGCTTCAGACGGACAGACGGACAGACGGACAGACGGACAGACGGACAGACGGACAGACGGACAGAGCCTCTGTATAAGCTTTTTTTTTTTGAAAAAGCTAAAAATGATGTTTAAAAAAAACTGAAAACTTATCCAAAAGTTAAATTATAAGTCGTTGAAGTCATGATCTTTAAATGAATCAATTTCCTGAACAAAACTGGTGTACTTCGGATGTTGAATAACTGCTTTTCTCTTTCCACCTCGTTTAGTTCCTCGAGGAGGATTAATTTTGAAAAATAATCTAGAAAATTAAATGATAATTAGAATTAAATAGAATATTAGGACTTTTTCTTTTTTTATGTAGATCTACATTGAAGTTAAAAAAAGAAGAAAACCAAAAAAGAAATGTTGAATACCAAGAAAATATAATACTTAGAAGCAGCACTGAAAATATTTTGAGAATCGGTATATAGTAGAAAGCATCTACCTCGTAGATTGCAAACAATGAAAAAGTACTATTAATTAATAAGAAATTTGGAAATAAAAAAAAGCACTTTTAATTTTAATAATTTCTCGATAAAATATACATATATTTCTATTTTATTAATTTTTTTTTACTGAATAAAAAAATAAGTGAATAAATAAATAAGATGTTTGGTTTATTTTATTATATTGAGGGAATATTATAATATAATATATACGAACCGTTGGATCACTTCTAATGTTCCCTCAATCTCTGGTGGGTAGGCAAATCCAAAAATGTAATACATTAAAAATGTTATCAATATTCCATCCAGGAACGTGTTGACCCTGATGATGATATTTTTTTCGATAACAACATCATATTTACTTGATGAAACGTCATGTATATTATTTCCTAAAAGCCATACATATACAAAGAGTCTTCGACTAATTACCCAATTCATTCAACATTTAGTATGACTAATCATCGTCACAAACCTCTAATAATTAATACTGGATTCGGGACATCTACGAAATTTAATATTTTATCATCTTCTGTGTCTTCCTATAAAAAACAAACGTTGCAAATTAATTAAGAAGTTTTCATTGAAAAACTGTATAGCGAAATTAGTAACTTACATTTATTAACACATAAAGAAACTCAAGTTTTTCTCTAGATCCCATATACTTATTAATAAAATCAAACAGTATATTTTTATATGGGCGTTTGTTATTCAAGGCAATGCTATACTCCTTGGCTTTTTTCTGTTCATTAAAAATGTGTCTCAATTCTTCGGGAATATCTTGACCTTTGTTTTTTTTTCTTGAATTTCTCAACTGCAACTATTTCTCTAGTTCTTGAAAAAAAAAAAACAATTGGCACGTACAGCTCATTTAAAGACTTTTCTCAGGTTTCTAAACAATTCATTCCTAGAAGATGATCCGCGTGAGCGATATAAATATAATTGGAGTGTCTGTCTGTAATTTCAAAATAATTATGTTTTTTTAAGTTTTTTTGGTTATTTACATGTAATTAAAACAAAATCCACTATTTTTAAAATTTTTGTCTGTCTGTATGTCTGTATGTCTGTCTGTTTGGCCGCGGTAATCTCGGAAACGGCTGGGCCAATCGGGATGGGACTTTCACTGGAAGATTCAGTATTTTTGCGAGCATGTTTTAGGCTATTTATATACACCGTATATTAGCTCTATCTGTATGTATGTATGGATGTATGTATGTAGACAAAACTTAAAACTTGATTTTGACCCACTTCCATATAACCGTTCAACTTCAAATTTTGCACATATATTTAGTTCGGGTGACAATGTAATCTGACCACTTTGTAAAAAAATCAAGATGGCGGTTCCAAGATGGCGGGTGAGTTTCGCAATTGGGCTCGCCGATCCCCGACATGGGTATCAAATGAAAGGGGATGATAATTAGAGTACAATTACCTATTTTTTGTCATTATAAATTCAAAATGGCGACCAACTATGCCGGACTCACCTTTTCTTTACAACCCACTCGATATGGGTACCAAACAAAAGGATATGACAAGTAGAATACTATTACCTGAGCGGCGTCATTCAAATCTATCTATCTATATAAATGTAAATGGCGTGTCTGTCTGTGATTTAAAAATATAGTTCTGTTTCATATAGTTATCGATCTTCTATCTATCTATCTATATAATTATAATTGGAGTGTCTGTCTGTGATTTCAAAACCCATTTTTAAAATTGTTGGCTGTATGTATTGCAATGGGAATTTCACAAAAAGATTTAATACTTTTGCGGCCATATTTTAGGCGAATACGACTATCAGATACGATTATCGGTACCGACTATCGTGTCCGACTACCGGGTTACTTTTTAGTCTAACCTATAGGAGAAGGAAAGCAAGTGATCATTCGAATTGTATACTTGACAGACCTGTATCTAAATATCTAGATATTCCAAAAAATATCCTGATCGTTTTATAGGAAACATTCACGGAACAATCGATATTTAAATAGGCTCTTTCAGGTCTACAATTGCAATGATAAAAAGTTTGTACTCTATCAGGGATATATTTTTCCCGATTATCGCCTTCGGTTTTTCAGTCTGATCCGACAGTAGAATAAGGTTTCGAAAGGCAGCCATCGACATTTATTATCGGCCTTGAAAATACTACTCCTTCTGAAACTTCGACTCTTTTAAAAATGACTTCCACTTTTTGACTTTCCTCGCTATGAAGGATTTTTATTGATTGTAATAATAGGTACGCATTCTTTCTGATTCTGGCTTCTTTTTCACTCGAAAAAAAAAATTATTTTGTTGATATACATATACTAGCGAGCCTTAATTGGGATTCCATTTTATAGAAATAAAGAAGTATGCATAGCAAAGGGAACTTCCAAAACCTCAATTTCAGTAGACAATTTACAATATTAAAAAAGGAAACTGCAAACAATGTAAATACAAAAGTCGCAAGGCATATTATCCTACAAGAGAAATTAGGTAAACAAGTGAATGTTCAGGTATTGTTTTGGGTCGAAAATTCGGCCTTCCAGGAATGGCAATAAAAAAACGAGTACCTGTTTTTTATGATGGGTTAAAAAGAAGTCTATGAATAGGACATTTAAAACAAGGTTCTGCCAATTATTGTAACGGTACACTTTAAAGGAAGCTAGAGTATTTCATTCAACACTTTAGTCTTGAAGAAGGCTTTGAATGATCGAGTTTTGTTTCGTAACGAAGTGATTTTGTGACGAAGCAGTTTAACCTTGGTTATAGAAAAAAAATTGTTTTAATTGATTTGGTGATTTAGCGTGAATTTATTGAGATAATTTTGAATTTTATTTTTTTCCCAATCTGTGATTTTTTAAATTAAAGTGGAAATTAATAAGTGTAAATAAGAGATATCTGTGAAAATTCGAGTAGGCGTTGCAAGGCACGCGGGTTTTGCTAGTGATTTTATAATGCGTGAAGAACGGCCAATTGACGAAAAATTTTGCTAAATCTTCTTCTTTGTTTATATGCTTGCGCTGCAAGCAATAGCTGTCGGTCATTAATTGAATAACTTCTTCGACAGGTTTAGAAGATTTGTATTAATCTATCAATGACAATCTTTTCTCTTCCTAAGATTCCCAAGTTTCATTTTGAGGTAGTTCAGGTAAGTATGCTACACAGCCATACTCATCCTGAGCTTTCGGTTTCTTAGTTGGTTCTTCAAGATCTTCTAATGTATACGACTGTGAAGCTCTACTTTCATTATGATCTTGTTTGACGTAGTTAATGCGATCAAAAATTTTCTGCCCAAGACTCGCACTTGCTCCTTCTAAAGTGAAACCCCCAATTTCCACCGTGAATGAAGCTGAATAATTGTTCACTATTCGGTGACCCAGCTTTTTCGCCGTTGTGAGGCTAGTGTCCTTGAGATCGTTTGTCATATAATTTGCAACGACATGAACAATAATTCTCTTTTCACTAGGGTCTAAAAACTTTCCAGTACGCAGGGATTTTTGCACAGAAGATGACAATTTACAATAAATATGGTCTAAATCAGAAGCTTGACATGATGATGATTGACTTGGCTGAGTAATCGTCTCTGGGTTTTCTGTAACTGATGTAATAAATAAATATCTAGAAATTGAAGATTGTCAATATGTAAATTAATTCATTACAATTAAGGATTATCGATAAAAAAATACATATTGGAAGTTTTAAAAAAGTTTCGATATTAATTAGACACAACAGTTAACAACAACAGACTTATTTGGATTGTTTTTTGTTGACATATCACCATCCCAATCAATCCCATCAGGAACAAGAGTTAATATCAATTGTTCTTTACTAGTTGAAGCCAATTCTTGCAGTATTTCGTCGTCATCTATTTCGGTGAGGTCCTCCATATAAATCTATTTGAATAATAATTCAATGGATTACAAAATAGACTAAAATGATTATAGTTTTTATAGTAATAATAAGAATGAATTAAAAAACCTTGTACTCCTTGTCCGCCAACGACAATTTAGTCTTTGCAGCATCAATGAGCTCAGTGATGGTCTCCGCTTTCATAAGTTTTTTCACTGACAGTTTATCATGCCGGGAGACTTTTAAGATCGCCATTGTGATTCGACGCCACTACCAGTTTTCAAGTTTTTTATTTTTAATAACAGTACATATATTGATCAATGTAACCACTAAAATATGGATTCTATATTTTTGAATATTTTTGCTGTAAGTATTTTCACTTTTTTTTTTCTCCAACACACTTTTCATTGAAAAAATATTCCATTGAATATTGACAATAATTATTGAAAGAATTTAATTTTATACAATATAATGATTTACTAGAAGAACATTCGCATCACAACGAATTAAATAAATGAATAATAATAGGTAATGAATAAGGCTTAAAATGATCAATTAATTATTTAATGGTAATTACAAGGCACATTCAACTAATGCATATTTAGGCTTTATGCATAAAATCGAACCTATTCTATAAACATGTAATTTTTGAAAGCTAACCAACTCACTGAACGATAAACATTTGTACTCTAACACCTCACCTAATTTATATGCTCTTAAATAAGGGATAAATTTAGTATCCAAGACTTCCAAAATGAAATAAACTTCTTTTTCATCATTCAACATCTTGCAAATTCTTCCTACTACTATTTTATACTGATAACTTTCTTGCGAAATGAATAATCCATCACCAATATGATATGAGACACCGTTTTTAATGATTTCATGACATTCAACAGTATCTGAGTCTAATTTTTTAGTTAATAAAATTTGTTTAATCATCTCATTATATAAATTCAAGTTCAATTTTTCAGTATTTTTTACTTCAAGGTCAGAACTAATTTCTCCTCCTAGACGGACAAAACATTGATACAATTCATGTTTAGTACTCAGTGATTTGGGGACATTAATAAAATTATGTGAATATCTCATTCTTCGTTTAAAAAAACAATGTTTGCTCTCAGAACGAAGTGTCCATGACTTCATTAATGGTCCAAACGAAAGAATTAATGATGAATAGTGGAAGAAATAATGATGTTTTGGGCGAAGCGGCTGTGAAAATAATGATTTTCGTAAGTAAATATAATCACGAATCAGTGAATCTAAATGAATTACAAAATTTTCATGTATTTTTGGTGCACATACTATCTCAATAATCTCTGATAGTAATAAAATACATTCCCAAACATCATCATCAATGTCATCTATTCTGTCATAAATTAGTAATGGTAATAAACGTAAAAAATTCCATATTTGACACGCACCACCTAATACTCTTAGAGAAGTTGATGAAATGAAACATAATTTATCCCGTTGGTCTTCTACCGAGTAGTCGAAAATTTCAATTCTATGATTTAATAGTTTATATGAAAACAAACCTTTGTCAACAAGATCATCAAGAAATAATTTTAGATGATAAGCAAAAATACCTTCGAAAATGTCATGTCCAAGACAAGGAGGTAATCCAGGAAGACAAACGTGATAATAATTTAATTGATTAAAAACCGAATCAAATTTTATTTCCTTTATTAATAAAGATTTTTTATTTGCTTTTTTTTGTGAATATGAATATTTTTTTTTATTTAATTGGTTTATAACTTTCTTGTATGATTCAACAGTTCTTATTGGATAGTTCTTAAACACACCGTTTGCGGTCTCGAATGATTTTTTTGTAACTAAACAGTATCTGCAAAAGTACTGAGTTTTACTAAAATTTTCGGCGAATCCCCCTAGTGCGTGGCTTCCTAGATTATCACCAGTTACAAATACTAAAGACCCTTTTATATCTTTACCAGGAGATATTTCAATACCATCAGTCTCAATATCTTTTAAATCTCGAACGATTCTACTAAAAACTTTAGTGTGATCGAATATTTTTTCCTTGTATAATGCAACGAGATACATTGAATTGACATGTGATCTTATATTATCTGGATAGTTTCCTATACTCAAGTAAACAGCTAAGATTTTATATATACATAGCTTTTGCAGAACCTATGGGATTTACAATTTCAAAACTATCTTGATACAATAACAATTGAATTGCGTTAGGATTATCTTTAAAAAAATTATTATTTTTAAACACACTACCATCTGTAAAATCTTTCAATATTCTGCTGTCATTTTGCGGGGGATCAAATACTAATTTATGACTTAGTGATTTATTATTATATAATTGTTTAATAGTTTCTTTCAAAGGCACATAATGATAAAATGGTTTTTTCTTACTACTTGAATTATCGAGAGGAATTTGAATGGGATTGACATAAGGAAAATTTTTTTCATAGAATTTTTTGCGTTTGTAAATAGTTCCTAAATTTTCTTCAACAGTATTAAAAGTTTTATCTAAAACATTATGAAGAATATTTTCAATTAATTCCGCTGATAAATTCAACTCTTGTAAATGTTTTAATAAATTATTTTTAACGAGTTTTTGATTTTGTTCGCTCATTTTACATATTTCACTCGCGATATGCTGAACAGTTGATGCTGGCAAACAAAATTTAAATTCTAATTTAAAAAAAAAATGCGCTAAATTCATTAAAAAATCTCATCTGAAGTATTTTTTTCTTCATGATGGTAATTGTCTTTTTCACATTGTGCATGAGAAAATGGTTCATCAACTGAGTTTTCATGATTTATAGTAAATAAGTCGGAAGAGTGTACATTATTATTATCGTTGAACTGAGCTAATTTTAAAACTGTATCTTTTTTATGAACTTTACTTATATGAGAAGAGAACGAATTCGTTAAAGAATACTTTTTCTCGCAATTTGGGTAATAACATTTTATTGTGATTCCCTGATTTATATGAGCATATAGATGTTCCTTTAACTTTTTAATATCCCGGTACTTTTAAGTACAGCTTTCAACTGTGCAATTTATTTCTTCAAAAAAATGGTCAGTATTTTTTGGAGAAGAAGATGATACATGCTTAGTGGTATTGACTTGGTGGGTTCTATATACATGAGTTTGTAAAGATGATAAAATTGAATATGCCTTGTTACAGTGGTTATATCCACAAATAAATAACTTGGTAAAATTCGAATGTTCTTTCAAATGTTGTAAATAAATAGACAATTCCGAATTATTATAATTGCAAAATAAACAAAAAAAACATTTTGTTTTTCTTTTCTAAACTTTTTGAATAACTTTGAACTGATAGTAAAAATATAACTAATTATATTAAGACTTACAACTTAATATTCAAAAATTAAATGATTGTCTTGTGATGAAAGTAGATTATTTAGAGATGTACCATTCTCGAACCTTTTAATTTGTCATATTCTGTAACAAAATTTAGTAGATTACAAAAATAAATATTATTATTTTTAAATATATAATTAAATATTATTAGTTTAAGTTTAAATATCAATCAGTTTACATGGCAAAAAACGAAGTTCCACAATAAAACAAATTATTTAATAATTTTGTGCTGTTATAACAAAAATTTTCAAACAATTTGAAAATATAACGATTTATATAATAATTATTAGTATAATAAACAATTGAGTTCTTAAAATTCGAAAATTTTTTGCCAATAATAATCTGTAAGGCATTTAAATTGAAAACGAATTTTTGATTTCATAAATAATTAGTGTTATGAACTGTATATCAACAAAAAAAGTATTAACCAGTCATTCCATATACAATGATTTTATAAAAATTACTTAATCAATTTAAACTGTAAGCCATTGTTTTTTTATTTCTGTCGAACTAAAAAAATATTTGTGAAAAGTCAATAAACAATTCTTTCCATGTTTTTCGATTTTTTGATCTCGAAAATGTTCAGTAGTTTAAAAAGAAAATAGTTTTTCATTTTTAGTTTTTTTATCAAAAGAAAAAATCATCTTATTCATTAGTTATTGCATTTTATATAAAATAAAAAAATTGCTGACAGAAATATTTAATTTTCAATAATTGATTTCTTATCCCAAAAGACGCTTAATTTTTTATATAACTGATTATAGTTTTTACTCAATGTATAATTGGCTGTGAAAAAAATTTACAGGAATGTATTATATAAAAATATATTGATTCTTTTTTAGTTGAAATTTAATTTATTACCTTAACTGATATTTTTTCTTGCCGACTTAAATTTATTTGAAATTTAGATAGAATTTTATTAAAAAAAATTTCAACCATCAATATATAGATTGATAAAAATACAGCTACGAAAAAAAAAGAAAATATACTGATATCAAACCAAAAAATCAATAAGAATAATTTTCTTCCATAGATTATAGAAAAACTATTTATATAGGGATCATCAGTTAATAACTTACCCATAAAGTTGGTTTTTTGTGCGATGAATGACGACGAATATTATATAATTAATCACACCTTGAAATAATTTTTAAGCTTGTTTAGTTATCAACAAAAATAATGCAAACACATACGATTAAACAAATATCGCGTCCGGTCTACTTAGAAAAACCGCCAAAAAAAGGTCTTTGTTTTCCGAGGTATAGACTCGTACACTTTATAACGCTAAATACTTTTGTGCGTTAGACTGATTATTAACCTATTCACTTCTAATTATTCAAATAACTTATTTTAATATAATGCACGTAAAAAAAATATTAATATATAAATCTTCAAACTTGCTTCTGCGTAATATACTAACCACATACTGCACTGTTACAAGCAACACTAAATATTAAGTCTCAGTGCTTGAATGAGATGTGTCTAGTCAATGTTTAGCTCGATCGAAGAAAACCGCTGAAAAAAAATACTTTGTTTTATAACGTGTATATACACACTGCGTTGAAATCATCACTTTTATCTTTTACTTTTTTCACTAAGAGTTTTTAAATAATGTAGTTCTAAACAATACACACATAAACAAATAGCATTAAACAAATATAATCCTTCTTATGATGATGATTTTTTCATCCGTAATGCGACATGACACTGCTCTGTCGCAAGTGAGACTGAATACTAAATTTTAGCTACGATGTCCACGTGCTCAGTCCCGGAAAACCACCAAAACAAAAGACGCAGTTTCGACACGTTGGGCACACTACACTAATGGCGCTAAAACTAAGCTGCGCGTTTTAACGCAACCTTCGATTTTATCTAATATAATAATTATAATAATATAGTCATAATATATATATATATATATATATATATATATATATATATATATATATATATATATATATATATATTATATATATATATATATATATATATATATATATATATATATATATATATATTGTTCGGGGATGATAAACCATTAAAAGAAATGAAATTTGCAACAAGAGAAAAATACCTGATTCCGGCGCAGCAACAAATGCATTTTCATCAAGCTCACGGGCAGTACCATGATAATAATAAAGCAGGATTCCATCCCCACGAGATCTTCAGCATCATACACAAATTATCATCCAAATATTATCACAAATTATCATCCAAAGTAATTAAGAAGAAAATTCAACAGCAAATATACACATAACAAAAATAAACAAAAACACAATCACCACCGGCAGCCACCGAAAAGAAATCAACATGATACTGTCAAAAATCTGCCACAGGATGACAACCTTTAAAATCGAAAGGCACCGACAGGCGAGAACCGAAAAATTCACCATGAAGGGGAAATTCATCGACAAGAGATGTGGGTCAACGACCGATCTACAGCAACCACCTACAATGGGAAGGCGATAGGTCGATGACCTCGGCAGGAGCGGGAAATTCTTTCACCCCAACCCAAAAGGAAACCGCTAAGGGGACAGAATATAAGGATGAAGAAGAAACTGGAAGCTTCCTTGATCAATCAGCAGTCGAAGTCTACGGAACGAGTCAGCCACAGCCGAAACTCACAGAATTGAAAACCCAGTTGAATTCAAGATCGTTAAAACCTCGGTAAAGTTAAAATAAAAATATTAAATTTAATTAATACAATTAGATAAGCATTATTTTATATACTGAAATCAAAGACAAACTTATTTTTATGAATATTGTGAAAAATATAATATTGTATGGATATTATTATTGTGAATTAAAACAGATAAAGTGAATTAACGACATTAGATAATAAATATAACATGTGTGTGAAATTTGTGCGTTTCCTTGAACCATTGAACTATTAAGATATATATATGTGTCCCGGGGTCGTTAGTGATTGAAACTTGATGCATACGGAACATTACAAGAAGTATTTAAATATCAATCCAAGCCACGTTTCTCCGTGAACCTGGCTGGCGGGTAGGCAAAGTGGCAAACTGGTGATCAGGCGAACCGAGTTCGAATCCCGTTGGAGCGTCTCTCTTTTACCTCCCTTTTTTTGTATTTGCTGAGTTCATTATTTTTTTTGGGAAAAATGCTTTCTTTACAGACATTTTAGCGTGCAACCAAGCTGCTATCGGAACATGGTCCTTCGAGCCGGATATGAAGAAAGTAAAATCCCAGGAAGTGAAATCAAACTCTACTGTGAAACCAGTGAACTCAGTGAAAACCGTGAACGCGAAAACTAGAAATTAGAAACCAAAAATTAGTAAAACTTTTTAATGAAATCGAACAGTGACAATAACTGAAATCCGGAAATTTTACTAATTCGAAATCGTAAAAGAGAGTGACACCCGAAATCGTAAAAGAGAGTGAAAACCCGTGAAAATCAAATTTGTGCGACTCCTAACGGTCGGAAAATCTAGAAACTTGTGCGACCCATATTAACGGTCCGGAAAACAGTTAACAGTGTGTGGTAACGGTACTGAAAAACGAGAAAACGGTTCGGAAATCCGAAAATAACAGTGAACGGTTAACCGCTAACGGTCGGTTAAAATCAGTGAGTAATCAAAAGGTGTGAAGTTGGAAACATCACAGCAGGCATCAGTTTCAAACAAGGAAGAAATCTCCATACAAAGAACAATTAAACAGCAGAAGGAAATAATTTAGAACAGTGAGTACACAATTCGCAATTCCAAGATCCAAAATTAAAGCAACATTATTATAAATAAGTCTTGCATTTTATTTCGTTTTTCTTACATTGAACACTCTTAATATTAAATACACATATTAAAATTAAATATTATATCGTATTGTTAAACAAAAGAAATATATAAATTTACAAACATGGATACGCTAGTGCAACAACAAGAGGCGCAGTATGAACTAATGCAGAAGTGTATAAAAAATACAAAAAAGGAACCCAAGGAACGCAGAACCAAAGCAAACTATGAGCGGCGGCTCAAACAGTTTGAGGATCTATGGGCGGATTTCCAAAACCGACATAAGGAGATGTTTATGCTGAAATATGCCGATAAGACGGGGACCGTCGTCAAGCATACATATTTCGCGACTGATGTCTACGATCAAGTGGAGGATTTCTTTATGAATAATGTAGCCGTATTGGAGGGTTACATACAGCAGCTGACAACAGCGACTTCACCAAACTCACCAAACGAATCTCGGGCAAACGGAGCTGACACCAGTCGTGAAAACGGTCTCAATATGTCAATAAAATTACCTAAGTTGGCAATTGAGAAATTTCGAGGTGACTATAAGAAGTGGACTACTTTCCATGACTTATTCAACACCATGATCCACGAGAATAAAGGATACGCCGCGGTACAGAAGCTCCAATATTTAAAGCTTTTGCTGGAAGGGGATCCAGAGAATCTCATCAGACATCTACAGATCACCGAGGACAATTATACGACTGCATGGGAACTACTTAAGGATAGGTACGACAACAAGCGTGTCCTAGTAAACTCACAGCTAGAAACACTCTTCAACCAGCCGGCGTTGTCTACAGAAACAGCACATGGAGTCCGACAATTGTTGGACGCTACTACGGAGTGCATACTTGCACTCAGAAATTTAAAGGTGGATGTTTCATCATGGGATCCACTAGTAATATACCTAGTGGTGAAACGTTTACCAACAACAACCCATCAGTTGTGGGAACAAACAGTGGTAAAAAATAAGGAATTACCGACCTGGAAATCATTGCAGGAATTCCTGAAGGATAGGTTCAGAACATTGGAAGCCACGTCATCGAAAGAACCGCCAAGCTGGAATAGAGGGAATGTAAAGGGACATCAGGCAAGGACATATGCTAAGACACTTCATACTACAACACGAGTCTCATGTGCAGCATGTGCCCAATCACATAACCTAAGGCAATGTCACGAATTTCCAACGTACAACCTACAACGAAAAATGGATGTAGTGAAGAAGAATGGGTTGTGCATTAACTGCCTAGGATCTGGACACATTTCAAGCACATGTCCCAGTAACAAGAAATGCAGGAGCTGCAATCGACGACACCATTCCTTGCTACATGGGGCTCCACAGCTCGGGAGCAATCAACAAACGGTTCCACGGAAAGATCCAAATGGAAACTTGAACAAGAGCAATCCTCAGATACAGACTGCCACCACCACAACAGCATCAGTAGATAGTTTAGACAATAATCTGAGCACCTTCAATTCTCTAATGGTAAACAACGTCGAGATCAGTCAAGTCTTGTTAGCCACTACCTTGGTTAGGATCGTGGCTCCAGGAGGAAGGGAACAAATAGCTCGGGCAGTCATCGATCAGGGTTCACAAGCGTCATTCATCTCGGAAGCGATGAAGCAAGATCTACAGCTAAAAGAAGAAGCCATAGATGCAATTATAACCGGTGTAGGAATGGAAAAACTGGGCTCTCCGAAATTCAGAACGAAGTTCATCATCAAGCCAATCAGAGGTAATAATTTCAGCACGGACGTAACGGGGTTGGTATTGCCAAGGCTAACCGAAGTCACACCAACACCTATGCCAAACCGCAAGAATTGGAAATACTTAGAACGACTACAGCTAGCAGATCCAAATTACTATCAACCAGGTAAAATTGATCTATTATTGGGGGCAGATGTGCATGGAAAAATATTGAGAAGCGGAGTAATAAGTGGTGAGAATGGAGGACCAGTGGCACAAAAAACCGCATTAGGATGGATCTTATCAGGAGAAATCGCGCTTCCACCACGAAATCAGATCCAAGTACAATCATTTCACGTACGTTCGGAGTTCGATGAGCAGTTAAAGCGCTTTTGGGAGTTGGAGGAGATACAGGAGAGAGATCCATACACGAACGAGGAAAGGGAGTGTGAGGCACGATTTGTACGGACTACCACGCGTTTAGCAGAAGGACGCTATCAGGTGAAACTACCACTCAGGACACCGGACGAACCAGCTACGTTTAGGCAAGTCTAGGAGCATCGCAGTATCAAGATTGATGCAGATGGAGAGAAGATTCAGTAGAAACCCGAAGCTGCAAGAAGATTATTCCAAATGTTTGAATGAATATTTGGAAATGGGACATATGGCCAAGGTAACTTCATACGAAGACAGTCATCGCCAAAGGATAAATAGCAAGGAGTCGTATACATGCAGTTATTTACCACATCATGGTGTGGTAAAGGAAACCAGTACCACAACGAAGCTCCGAGTCGTCTTTGATGCTTCAAGACCCACGGACAGTGGAGTGTCACTAAATGATATGATGCTAAAAGGGCCTGTAGTACAGGAAGAACTAACCACTTTGCTGATCCGGTGGCGAAAACATTTTATTGCATTCACTGCGGACTTGGAGAAGATGTATCGGCAGATCCGAGTATGCAACCCAGATACAGAATACCAGAGGATTGTTTGGCGCAATTCTCCTAATGAACCCATTCAGGACTACAAACTGTTGACAGTGACATTTGGCACCAAAAGTGCACCGTACTTGGCGACACGGGTGTTACAACAATTAGCTGCCGACGAAAGGGAAACGTATCCAAGGGCTTCCGACATTGTGATGTCAGACTTCTACGTGGACGATCTCCTGTCCGGGTCGCAGACAATCGATGATGCATTGCTAATTCAACAGCAACTGTTACAGATGATGCAGAAAGGTGGCTTTTCTCTCCGTAAATGGTCGTCTAACTGCAAAGAAATATTAAAAACATTACCTCCAGAACACTGTGAAAATAACTTATCTTTGGAAATCTCCCACGATGACAGCATCCGAGCATTGGGCATTTGCTGGAAACCTGGAACCGACACGCTGGCATATACGTATACACAGAGTCCAGTTCCGCCAAAATGGACGAAGCGGTCTGTACTCTCCGAAACCTCGAAACTTTTCGACCCTCTCGGCCTGCTAGCACCGATAATCATACAAGCCAAACTCTTAATTCAAAGCCTGTGGCTAAAAGGACTTGATTGGGATGAAGAAATCCCACAAGATATCATGACGGATTGGCTAAAATATAAGGAAAATTTATTAGATGTTAGCAACATTAAGATACACAGATGGACACAGTACACGAACAGGAATCAAAAAACCGAATTGCATGGTTTTGCGGATGCCTCCATGAAGGCTTACGCAGCCGCAGTTTATTTGTGCGTAGTTGATGAGAAAAGCAATCGTCATTCAACTTTGATAGCAGCTAAAACTAAGGTGGCTCCCTTGAAAACGATAACTTTACCTCGGTTGGAATTATGTGCAGCATCACTACTGGCAAAATTGGTGAAATATGTAAAGACAGCTTTAAAATTAGAAACACCATATTCAACCTACACCTGGACGGATTCTGAAATCGTTCTCGCTTGGTTACATGGACATCCTCACAAATGGAAAACGTTTATAGCCAACAGAGTATCCTACATCCATGAAGTTTTAGGAGAGAATGTCTGGAAACATGTGCCATCCAAACAAAACCCGGCCGACTGCGCATCCCGAGGAATGTCTGCAAGTGAACTACTCAAGCATGAACTCTGGTGGAATGGGCCCGACTGGTTGCGACAAACAGAAGATCACTGGCCAAAGGTAAAACATGTGAAGTGCACAGACCTCGAGCAAAGGAAAATCACAAACCTACAACTCAGCATCAACAGCGATAATCTGGACATCAGGCACTCATCGCTCACGAAACTCGTTCGGGTGACAGCATTTGTAAAGAGATTCGTTTTCAACGCACAGAGACCCAGCTCACAGCGAAGGACAGCGTATTTGAAGACTTTCGAGCTAAATGATGCATTACAGCACTGGATCAAACAAATTCAAGAGAGGGAATTTGATACCGAAATTAAGTCCATTCACCAAAGAAAGGCACTACCTCGCCAGAGCCGGTTACTAAAATTATCCCCATTTATTGACGACAAGGGCATCCTCCGGGTCGGAGGGAGATTACAACATTCAGACCTATCATTCTCCGAAAAGTTTCCAATAATACTGCCGGATAAGTGTCACTTCACCGTACTCATCATAGACAAAGCACACCGAGACACCATGCACGGGGGCACGCAGTTGACGATGCAAATGCTTTCGCAGAAGTATTGGATACTAAACGCGAGGAATACAATTCGGCACCACATTCATAAGTGTTTGATTTGTTTCAAGCAAAAGGCCGTCACTCAAAAGCAGCTTATGGGGAACCTTCCTGCGTCAAGAATACAGATCTCACGTCCTTTCACAAATGCTGGAGTGGATTACTGTGGTCCATTCGAACTTAAAACCCACAAAGGAAGGAACCCTAAAAAATACAAGGCCTATATCGCACTTTTCGTCTGCATGGCAACCAAGGCCTTGCATTTAGAGTTGGTGACTGACTTAAGCGCAGAAGGATTCATCGCCGCATTTAAAAGATTCACGGCTAGAAGAGGATTGTGTGTCAATCTATTTTGTGATTGTGGCACGAATTTTGTAGGAGGAAATCGACTTCTCAAAAGGCAGCAAAAGGAGTTGGCAAACCAACTAAATAGTCAAATCGGAGCCATTCTGGAAAATAATGGAGTCAACTTTAAGTTCATACCACCGTCGTCACCCCATTTTGGCGGGTTATGGGAAGCGGGTGTCAAATCCACAAAATACCATGTCAAACGAGTGATTGGAAACGTGACGCTCACATATGAAGAATTCACTACAGCCTTGACACAAATAGAAGCTTGCCTGAATTCAAGGCCACTTACGGAAATTAGTTCTGACGCTCAAGATCTCACAGCTCTTACACCTGCACACTTCCTAATTGGGGGACCTCTACAAGCGATTCCAGAACCCTCAATCCTGGATCTTCAAGAAAACCGATTAAAACGATGGCAATTAATCCAAAGAATAGTGCAACATTTCTGGAAGAGGTGGAAAACAGAATATCTCAGTCGTCTACAGCAAAGACCGAAATGGCTAACAACACAACCAAATTTAAAAGTCGGAGAATTGGTATTAGTCAAAGAAGATAATCTTCCACCATGTCAGTGGGCATTGGGGCGACTCGTAGAAGTATACCCAGGTACAGATGGCCTGGTACGAGTAGCTACACTAAAGATAAGGGACAAAATTTTAAAACGTCCAATCGCGAAATTGTGCAAACTACCTTTCCAAACAAATACAGATATAAACCTAGATAAAAACATTCAAAATAAATTATAAACAAAACAATCAACTAATCTAAACAACCATCATCCAAATTTACCTGAGAATAACTTAAATCCTGATGAACGTTCCCATCCCTTATCCGAAAAGCGAGTCGGGGCGCTATAACCCCTCCATCAACTTCCCTTTTTATTTCTTTGCAGACACTCCTAACGAAGGCGACCAGCTACAACACTTAATATTGGCATCACTTGCAGCAATGCCAAGGGGGGGAGTATGTTCGGGGATGATAAACCATTAAAAGAAATGAAAT
>CATLJY010000339.1:0-39318 GCA_949987705.1 Thereva unica | reverse complement strand
GATCATATTTATACTTAAATTGTTTGTAGATTATTTCCATTTAATTTATAATGTATTTAAATTGCATGCATAGGAATACAATGTTAGATGGGCCCGAATTAAGTAGATAAGCGAGTAAGTAGTATAACGAAACTTATACTCTGAGAAATTTTTTTGAACATTAAACAAAATACTTAACGTTATATGTGAAAAAGGCATTTGAGAAAAACGATATGTTTTTTAATACGCTTTTATTAGCTTCACTTGTAACTATGTAATAAAATCTTGTAAGTTAAATTTGACCCACTTCCCGGTTTCCGATTGAGCTGAAATTTTGCACACACGTTTAGTTTGGATGACAATGTAATCTGACTATTTTGTAAAAAAATCAAGATGACGGGTCCAGGATGGCGGCTGAATTTTGCAATTGTGTTCGCCGACCCCCCGAAATGGGTATCAAATGGATGGGTATGCCAACTACAATACAAATAGCTGCGTAGCGTAATTCTAAATTCAAAATAATGGTGACAAGAAACTGGTAGAAGCCATATAATAGACTAAAAAGTAGAAAATAAAATATATAGTTTAAAAAAACCAAAAAATACGCTTTTAATTTAAAATGAACTAAAAAGTAAAAAATAATTTTTAATGAAAAATTTTTATTGCTCCAGCCAGTATATGGGAACAACCTACGTTTCGAAATGTAAAAAAGCGTGGGGCGCTAACGAAAAGTTCCAATGTTAATAAAATAAGGAAATAGGTAAGGAGCCCCACGCTTTTTTACATTTCGAAACGTAGGTTGTTCCCATATACTGGCTGGAGCAATAAAAATTTTTCATTAAAAATTATTTTTTACGTTTTAGTTCATTTTAAATTAAAAGCGTATTTTTTGGTTTTTTTAAACTATATGTTTTATTTATTCTTTGCTATCCAGTTTATTTTTAAAAGAAAAGAAATATTATGAAAGGAAACTACGTATACAAATTCCATGGCCCACGAAGGGTTCCCGCCCGGGGAAAAGTAAAGAAAAATTCGATTCTCGATTTTAAAGGTAAAATACGCGACATACTTTTGAAGTTATAAGGAAATTTACCTAATTTGAAAATTGGCTCATTTTCGTACTTTTCAATACCTTTCCACCTCAGCCTATGTCGAAAGGTACCGAATAAGGCCAATTTTAACATCAAAATTGCTTATTACTTCAAAAATAAAAACGGTACGGATATTATTTATAGGAAATTGTCCAAGCTTTCCACTTTTAGAGAAAGAAATGTTAGTTAACTACGTATTTTTTGGGGAAAAAAGTAGTTGAAGTTGAAATTTTAGTCAAAAAACCCCAACCTTTGACTTGTACGATTAATAAATAAATAACTCTGGAAGTTGGTAGTAGTGATGAGCAAAAGTAGTCTTGTTCTTGCAGTCTCTTCAGTTGTACATAATACGTAATTCAAGGTATATAGTGCATAGTACATAGTAGATAATACATAGCACCTAATTCCTAGTAGATAGTACAGAAATGCATAGAGCATAATACATAGCACATAATACATAGTGCACAGTATACATAGCACAGAGTACGTAGTACCTAATCATAGCACCTAGTACAGTGGTCGGCAAAGTGCGGCTCCAGAGCCGCATGCGGCTCTTTGGCTCCTTAAGTTCGGCTCTAGCACAAATATCCTAGGAAGGCGCAGGAATTTTAAATATGAGGGAAGCATTTCTCAGCAGGTTTCAGGAATTTAAAAACAGCAGAGCAACTTTAGCATTTGTCAAAACTCCTCTTAATGCTACGATAACCGGGTTGAAATTTTTTTCCTTTTGAAATTGACATTGCTAGCTTTGAAATACAATTGCTGGATTTAAAAAACAAGGAGATATGGCGCTCTAAATTCAAAAGTCTTTAGGCCAAACCTAAATAAGAAGTGAAGTGAAGTAAAGTTAGGTGGCATTGCATATGTACATATGTATGAGAGTAACCAAAATGGAAGTAAGTGGAAGTTACATTTACATCAGGGGAAGTAGCGTCTACTTCACTTCTTCGTTACTTTTCATTTAGGTTTGGCCTTTTGTGTTCAATTGGAAATATTGGGAAGAAAAAATGTGATCTTAGTTTACAACACAAGTGGTCAGCTTTGCCATTGAATGACCTGGAGAAGGAAGACATGATCATTTTTAACGCTTGGAATAGTATTCCTGACTCTTACGAGCAGCTGAAAAGTCTCCCGTTTGCTGTTCTTCCCCCTTTCGGTTCTACATATATATGCGAACAATCTTTTTCAAGCGTGAACATTATCAAGAGTAAACTGAGAAGTCGTCTTATTGATGACATCTTGGAATCAAGCCTAAAATTAAAAACAGCAACATACAAACCTGGCTTACTCAAACTTTCCAAGGAGATGCAAGCACATTGTTCGCATTAATAAATATTTATTAAGCATGAAATTTAGTTTTATTTAGTGTAATAAAAGTTTACTTAACAAGCAAGCAGATTTGGCTCCCAATTTTTTTTAAAATTGCTGTAATGTTCATATTTGGCTCTTTGGCTAATAAGTTTGCCGACCACTGACCTAGTACATAATACATAGTACAAAGTACATAGTACAAAATATATAGTACATAATACATAGTAAATAGCACATACTCCGTAGTACATACAAAGTCCATAATACGTAGTACACAGCAGATAATATATAGTACGTAATATCTTGTACATAGTACAAAGTACATAATACATAGTTGATAGAATACAGACGTAGTACATAATCTATAATACATAGCGGATAGTACATAGTCCTAGTACAAAGTACCTAATACATAGTATGTAGAACAAAGTACATAGTGCTATATGGTACATAATAATATATAGTGCACTATTATGTATAATATACTAATGGGCCCCTCTTCAAACACAAAACGAAAAGTACCAAAAGAATAAAACCCAAAACGAAATTCTCTTCTCAAAAAAATTCTCTTCCGATTGAACAACACAACAGAAAATAAAAAAATATTCTTCTAAAAAATGTAAATGAAAAATGTTGAAAATAGCATAACTAGAATAATATTATAGATAATTTATATATGTAATACAAACTGAAATCCCTAAAGATAAATTGTTCCCCCACGGTACGCATACAAAATGACCGTGACGCCAAAATTCGCAACGTGCCTAAACAAGTTTTCACTTCAAAATCTAAAAACACGCTTTTTAAAATGAACTAATAAAAAATAAAAGATATTACTCCCTACTACTACTCTTTCCATGCAATAAGTTTTGATTGTTAGTTTTTAATCAAATCCATTAAAAAGATTGACAATTGATTAATCGTTAATTGTGGAAAGTCACGACTAACAATTGATTAATTGTTAATTGCGAGTTTTCACAGTTACAATTAATTAATTGTTAATTGCAGTAGACGTGATTAACAATTAATTAATTGTTTACTTTTAATTGTCGAGCATTTTAATTTTGCCCAACACTGCCCAGCGGGATTCTCTTTATTTTGGGGTCATAAATACTTACTCAAAGGGGTCGCCCATAAATGACGTGAGGCGATTTTTGCAATTTTTCACCCACCTCCCCCTCCCCCTTGTCGTGAGATTTGGCTCGACCCCCTCCCCTCCCCTCTAATCACACTTGAGATTTTTAAGATTTTAAAAAATCTCCAGTATTTAGCACCAAAAATACGTATTTACGGGAGTAACCACAGGCTTTAATCTATATCTATATATATAAAAGTCAATGTTTGTGTGTTTGTTTGTGTGTTTGTTTGTGTGTTTGTTCCTTATGGACTCCCAAACCTTTCAACCGATCGTCACAAAAATTTTACCATATCTGCTTGATAATATGGAGAGTGTTTATACGTTATCAGCTTTGCTCTACCTACCCCTAAAAGGGGTGAAAGGGGGTGGAAAAGGTTGTATGGTGAATTTTTATTTTTTTAGTCAGATTTCTCTCAAAATTGGTATAAATATTCTACAACATAAATAACCAAACACGTGTTTTAGGATTTCTCAAAATTCATCCCCTAACCCCCTTAGGGGTGGAATAGGTTGTATAGTAATAAAATGCGAAAGTAACTCTGTCTGTCTGTCTGTCGTCTGTTACGCTTTCACGCCTAAACCACTGGACCGATTTTGATGAAATTTGGTACAGAGATAGTTTAGACCTTGGAGACGGACATAGGCTACTTTTTATGGAGAAAAAAAGGGTTGAAGGGGGTGAAATGGGGTTCAATAAGTTGTAAGGGGATTTTTTCTTTACTTTTTTTCTATTGTTTAAAAAGTAACTGGCTGACAGACAACGCACAACCTAAACCGCTAGAGCTAAAGGGCTGAAATTTTGACCGTGGATCCCTAGCGATTTTGCGGAATTCATCCCCTAAGGGGGTGAAATGGGGTCAACCCAAAACAGCTGGAGCTATAGGGCTGAAATTTTGACAGTGCATCCCTATCATGACGTGGACATCTACCAAGAAGCGATTTTTCGAAATTTATCCCTTAAGGGGGTGAAATGGGGTTTACCCAAACCGCTGGAGCTATAGGGCTGAAATTTTGGCAGTGCATCCCTATAATGACGTAGACATCCACTATATAGCGATTTTTCGAAATTCATCCCCTAAGTGGTTGAAATGGGGTTTACCCAAACCGCTGGAGCTATAGGGCTGAAATTTTGACAGTGCATTCCTATAATGGTGTGGACATCCACTATAGAGCGATTTTTCGAAATTTTTCCCCTAAGTGGTTGAAATGGGGTTTACCCAAACCGCTGTAGTTATAGGGTTGAAATTTTGACAGTGCATCCCTATAATGGCGTGGACATCCACTATAGAGCGATTTTTCGAAATTCATCCCCTAAGGGGTTGAGATAGGGTCAACCCAAAACCTCTGGGGCTATAGGGTTGAAATTTCAACAGTGTATTCTTATAATGACGTGGACATCCACTAAGAAGAGATTTTTTGAAATTCATCCCCTAACGGGGTGAAATGGGGTCAACCCAAAACCGATGGAGCTATAGGGCTGGAATTTTGACAGTGCATCCGTATAATGACGTGGACATCCACTATAACGCGATTTTGCAAAATTTATCCCATAAGCGGGTCAAATGGGGTTTACCCAAACCGCCTGAGCTATAGGGCTGAAATTTTGACAGTGCATTCCTATAATGGCATGGACATCCACTATAGAGCGATTTTTCGAAATTCATCCCATAAGGGGGTGAAATGGGGTCAACCCAAAACCGCTGGAGCTATAGGGCTTAAATTTTGACAGTGCATCCCTATAATCACGTAGAAATGAATGACTCGAAATTCACTTTATTTAGGATTCCTTTGTCATTTCTCTTGATGACATATACACGCCAATCTCTGCTTCAAAATTTGCAGATTTGTTGAGCAGAGGTGATATACGCAGCAATTTGTTTACCATGTTTATTAAAAAAATTCACTATAATACACTATAATTTTTTGTTTGTTTTTTTTTGTCAAGGAAAACAGTGCACATAATAAACAGTTTTCATTTAAAGGCGTTGCAAGGCACGCGGGTTTTATGCTAGTATGTATATAAAAGTCAATGTTTGTGTGTGTTTGTTTGTGTGTTTGTTCCTTATGGACTCCTAAACCTTTCAACCGATCGTCACAAAATTTTTACCATATCTGCTTGATAATATGGAGAGTGTTTATACATTATCAGCTTTGCTCTACCTACCCCTAAAAGGGGTGAAAGGGGGTGGGAAAGGTTGTGTGGCTGTAGCTTTACCAGTTGCTCAAATGCACACACCGATCGCGTCAAGTTGACACCAATCGCGTCAAGTTGAACGCTCGAGGTATCACCACCGATACCACCACAAAAAACAGTTCTGGCGCAGTCTTTTATTACAACCCAATCTGAGCTGACCACATTACTCGCCAGTCCAAGGAAGCGCCACATAAATAATTGTTAAATTAAGTGAACAACAAGTATATTGCTGAACGGATAATAAAGTGAATTGCAACTCTCTTTCAAAGTGTATTTTTTTATATAAAGTTCACCAAAGGGCATTTGTCGTATCATGCCTTTTGCCACAATGCCAGAGGCCATTACATCCGACATTACCGTCAACAAATGGTGACCCCGAGCATCACAAACAACATTTAATAATTAAAAACAAAATCCTTTCCAGAATTGCTGTAATAAACCAATTAAGGGCGGATGCTGTTTTTCAACCATCCAACGGGACAGATTTAATTTGCAACGTGGACGAGAAACAACGACACAACGGAACAATGTGCATTAAATTTAAGTTAAGTTATCGTCAAGTTAGGAAATAACCATACATATCTATATATATTTAAAGAAAAAATTATTCTCTTTTAGATAAAATTATAACAATAATTAAAAATACAAAATCTCTTAATCGAACTAGAGGAATATGTAAAAGGTTCACGACAGCGGCAGCATATATGAAGTAATATAAAAAATGTACATATTATCTCGCAATACCGTAAGTACAGACAATTTACTATTAATATTTATAACACCCCTGTTTAAAAATATTAACAAGTGATTAAATGAATTAATTTAATTGAAGGCGCGTTAATGCCAATATATATATTATAAAGAACTGGTGAAAAAAGTCAAAATATTTCATATTACGCATCCACGATTAAACGAAATAATTTTTTTTTTCTTTTCTTTGTCCCATTTTCCCCATTATATGTATTTTTTTTCCAATGCACTCTTGGAACACGTCAAAAACAATAGGTAAACTTTTTTTTTCTGATCAGCTCCAGTGAATTACATACAGATCAGAAACAAAGGTGATACTGTTATTGTGCGAACGCCAGTGAAGCCCTAAGTAAACGAAGTTCAGATTTATATATACATATAAATTTTTTTTTAAATAAACCATTGTTTTTGCTAAATTTAATTCCGCATAATAGAATAAGTGATCAAAATTGCATCTGTAGTACAGTATGCATGAAGGTCGTAGCCCAAAAGGTTAGGTGTTAGGATTAATTAAGATTCATACCCATTCGAGAAAGAAAGTGATTAGATACCATAAGTTGTATATCGGAGCGAGTCCCCAATTCTCCTTACATAAGAGAAGAGGTTGTTTGTCTTTTCAGATAAATTAATAGAATTCCCCTGCAAACTTAAGAGTATGGCGAATAAACAGGCTAACAATAAATATAATTAGAAACAGTATTGATAATAACCGCTTTGAAGTCGAAGCTGGCACGACTGAATTTTGCAAAGCGGCACAATATCGTAATCGATATCGGTGTAAAGTCTTATTAGGGATAATCGTATCACAATTAAAGGGCTAGACAGATAACTTTTAAAACTTTGAAAACCAATAAATATTGTGGTAGGTGCAGGAAGATAAAAAATAAACAAACAAAATGAATATCCACTTTAAAAATACATGTATCTAAAAGCCGCAGATATTATTAAAAAATATTATTTAATAGATCACTTTGCGGTAACAAGGTTTAATTATAATATTATTGAAAAATACACAGTCCAATACATCACAAGAATAATAAAATACGTGTTAGTTCCAAACATATTCCGGCCATAAAATGGAGCCCAAATCTCAGTCAGAAGCAGCAGGTTCAATGGATAACACACAAAGCGCAACCCCTAACAATGAATCTAGAAACCTGGTTGTCTCCACCCTTAAAATTCCACCCTTTTGGAGTAGTCGGCCTGATTTGTGGTTCATCCAGGTGGAAACTCAGTTTCGAGTAAAAGGAATAACAAGCTCCAATACTAAATTCGATGATTTGGTATCGCACCTTCCCGTCGTTATTGCCAAAGAAACTCTTTCCTAAATATAAAATCAAATCGGATTTCCGTTTGACGACGGCCAATGGTGCCCCTCTGGCAACTTTCGGGTTTGAACATCTGACAATTAATTTGAATCTGCGTCACGCTTTTGACCATGTTTTCGTGATAGCGGCGGTCGAGCACGCAATTATTGGTGCCGATTTCTTGTATAAATACAACCTATCGGTGCACATCCGACAAAAGAGGCTGGTTGACAACACAACCCAATTAGAAGCCGGATGCATTTCTCGTCGAGCGGATTCCTGCTCGCCTAAAGTTTTCTCTGTCCAGGGTGATTTTGGAAGCTTACTTAATCAATTCCCGTCGTTAAAGTCACCACCAGATTTTAACGCAGAGGTTAAGCACAACACGATTCATCGCATAAACACCGATGGACCGTTGCCTTTTTCGCGAGCTCGCTGATTAAATCCCGAAAAGTTTAAAATAGCTAAGGAAGAATTTCAAGCGATGGTTAACCTCGGAATTTGCCGCCCATCATCATCCTCGGCAGCATCTCCGCTACACTTGGTTCCCAAAAAGGACCAGAACGACTGGAGACCTTGTGGTGATTACCGTCTCTTAAATTCTGTCACCACTTGCGAAAGATATCCTCTACCAAACATCCATGACTGCAACATTCACTTGCGAGGTTGTAGCCATTTCTCAAAAATTGACCTAGTAAGAGCGTACAATCAAATTCCCGTGGCAAGAGAGGACATATACAAGACGGCAGTGATCACTCCTTTCGGTTTATATGAGTTCACCCTCATGCCTTTTGGGCTTAAGAATGGGGCACCGACTTTTCAAAGATTTATTAATGAGGTTTCAAGCGGTCTTGATTTTGCGTTCGTTTACGTCGACGATATCCTGATAGGGAGTAAAAACGCTGAAGAACGCAAGGAACATCTGCACCAGCTGTTCATACGCTTACAAGAATATGGAGTTACGGTTAACCCTAAGAAGTGTATTTTTGGTGCCCAAAATATTCATTTCCTAGGACACCAGATCTCAGCAGAAGGCATTTCACCTGCAGAGGACCGGGTCACTGCAATTAAAGAGTTCCCAACACCCACAAACATTAAACAACTGCAACGATTTCTTGGTATGGCAAATTTTTACAATCGTTTCATACCACAATTTGGTAATAAAGCTTCCCCTTTGTACGAGTTATTGAAAGGGACCAATACCAAGAAGATAAAACCAATTCTAGGTTGGTCCACAAGGCACGACCTCGCATTTGACGAGCTAAAAAATTGTCTCGTTAAAGAAACACTGCTTGTTCATCCCGAACCCACAGCCAAAATCAGCTTATGGACGGACGCGTCCAGTGATGCGGTTGGGTCCGTTTTGCAACAATTTGAGAAAGGTCAATGGAAGCCACTAGCTTTCTTTTCAAAAAAGTTGCAGCCGGCGCAGAGCGAAAATATTCAACTTTCGACAGGGAGCTCCTCGCGATTTATCTGTCAATCAAAAGATTCCGACATTTACTTGAAGGAAAAGATTTCATTGTTTTCAGCGACCATAAGCCTTTGTCCTCCGCTCTTTTCACTAAATCGGAGAGAACACCACGTCAAGCCAACCATTTGGATTTCATATCACAATTTACAAATGATATACGATATGTCCAAGGCTCTCTAAACGTGGTATCGGACACTCTGTCCAGAGCTTCCATTGAGTCAGTAGAACTCCCAAATAAAATCTGCCTCAAGACACTCGCCGAAAATCAAGAAGACGACCAAGAGCTACAGGACCTTTTACGGCATCCCAAAAGTAGCAAAACATCCGGATTCGACCTTCAAAAGGTAACCATCCCTTCTGAAGGCGTCGAGATTTGGTGTGACATATCCACAGGAACCAACAGGCCTTTTGTACCCGAAAAGATGCGACAGATCATACTCAGAACAATTCATGGGCTATCACATCCTAGTATTCGCACAACCAGAAAGCTAGTAGCGTCTAAATATTTCTGGCCCCGAATGAATGCAAATGTAAATCTTTGGGCCAAATCTTGCATTTCCTGCCAAAGGTCAAAAGTTCATAGACATACCTTCTCCCCTCATGGAAAGTTCACGGTACCAAAGGGAAGGTTTGACCACGTTCACATGGACATTGTCGGCCCTCTACCGCAGTCGCAAGGTTTCACTTACCTGCTAACCTTACGAGACAGATTCTCACATTGGCCAGAGGTCATACCCTTAAAGAACATTTTCGCTTCAAACGTTGCTAGCGCTTTTCTTCAAGTCTGGATAGCTCGTTTCGGTGTACCAAGGACGCTAACAACTGGCCAGGGCACACAATTTGAATCTATACTTTTCAGAGACTTATCAGCTCTCCTCGGGTCGCACAGAGTTAGAACCACCACTTACCATCCACAAGCCAACGGCTTCATAGAACGTTTCCACAGGCACCTAAAGGCCGCGCTAAAATCTTTAGACCAGCCTAAGAAATGGTATAATTTTTTGCCATGAATAATGTTAGGAATTAGAACAGCAATCATAGAAGATTTAGACACCTCGCCGGCTCAAATTTTATATGGCCAAACCAGTGTTGGGCATTAATCAATTAAATTTTCAATCAATTAATTAATTGATTAAAAAATTAATTGCGATTAATTTAATTGCAATTAAAATTAATTGCGATTGAACTATTAATTGCACCCCACAATTAATTTATTTGGATTAATCTGTATTAATTGTATATTAGAACTAAATCAATTGCAATTAATTTATCAATTGCAATTAATTTTGTCAATTGTTCTAAAAAACAATTAAAACTAACAATTATTCCGCTTCAATATAGATATAGACACTCCAATTTTATATGATTCTGCCATTTTTTTGGAGAATCATTCATATAAAGAGCATAATATGAAAAAAATATGGGGAGTATGGCGGCCAAAATGGCAGAAAGAAGAAAAATTCAAAATGGGGGACTAGTTTTGGCAATTGTGTTCCGATTGTGCTGAAAATTAGTGTCGGGGGGTTTTGAGGGATCCAAATGACAAATTTGGGGTTAAAATTTTAAAATTCAAAATGGCGGACTAGTTTTGGCAATTGTGTTCCGATTGTACTGAAAATTAGTGTCAGGGGGTTTTGAGGGATCCAAATGACAAATTTGTGATCAAAATTTTAAAATTCAAAATGGCGGACTAATTTTGGCAATTGTGTTCCGATTGTAATGAAAATTAGTGTCGAGGGGTTTTGAGGGATCCAAATGACAAATTTGTGATCAAAATTTTAAAATTCAAAATGGCGGACTAATTTTGGCAATTGTGTTCCGATTGTAATGAAAATTAGTGTCGAGGGGTTTTGAGGGATCCAAATGACAAATTTGGGGTTAAAATTTTAAAATTCAAAATGGCGGATTAGTTTTGGCAATTGTGTTCCGATTGTACTGAAAATTAGTGTCAGGGGGTTTTGAGGGATCCAAATGACAAAGGACCCCGCAAACTTTCTATGGAAAAACGGTCTCCGTCAAATCACTTGATATTGTGATATTAGATTCTTCGTACCCTTCTGATGAAAAGTCATCACGGGCACGAAGCACGAAACCTGAAATTTTTAGTCCAAAATGCCCTTTGAAAACTTCGACTTCGCTTGTCGCTTGAATGCATTAAATATCGTATTTCAAAAACACACAATCACTATTTTGCATAAAAAAAGTAGTATTTTTTTTTTTTTTTTTTTCAAAATTCAATTTTTGCCAAGTGACGTTGCTATCGTTATAAATGTTTTCGTACTAACATGTGATAGCGATTATTTTTTTATTCTTTAGTCGAAAGATCAGTATATCAGTCAAACATAAAAAATTGATTTTCGGCCGAAGTCGAAGTTTTCAAAGGGCATTTTGGACTAAAAATTTCAGGTTTCGTGCTTCGTGCCCGTGATGACTTTTCATCAGAAGGGTACGAAGAATCTAATATCACAATATCAAGTGATTTGACGGAGACCGTTTTTCCATAGAAAGTTTGCGGGGTCCTTTGTGGTTAAAATTTTAAAATTATAAATGGCGGACTAGTTTTGGCAATTGTGTTCCGATTGTACTGAAAATTAGTGTCAGGGGGTTTTGAGGGATCCAAATGAAAAATTTGTGATCAAAATTTTAAAACTCAAAATGGCGGACTAATTTTGGCAATTGTGTTCCGATTGTAATGAAAATTTGTGTCGAGGGGTTTTGAGGGATCCAAATGACAAATTTGGGGTTAAAATTTTAAAATTCAAAATGGCGGACTAGTTTTGGCAATTGTGTTCCGATTGTACTGAAAATTAGAGTCAGGGGGTTTTGAGGGATCCAAATGACAAATTTGTGGTTAAAATTTTAAAATGCAAAATGGTGGACTACTTTTGGCAATGGTATTCCAATTGCAATGAAAATCGGTGTGGGGTTTTTTAAAGACACAAAGGACGAATTTTTAGTAAAAATTTATGAATTCCAAATCCAGTGCTGATCCGGTCAAAAAATTCGATTTGGGTCCCATTCAATTCAACATTATAGTGAAACACGTGCCGAGTATGAATAGTATGGGAGGATTTGTTACAAAATATAGTTTAGTTAAATTTAAAAAATAGAGATAGAGATAGTTGAAGTTGAAATTTTAGTGGAAAAAAATACATACTCTGGAAGGTGCTGAGGTGGAGAGCTTTGACTTATGTAGTTTTAGATGGGTGGGAGTATCATTGCTACCATATTCATGAAAATAGGTCCTAGGGTTACTTAAATTCAGGGTGATACGTAAACCTGCGCCAAAACAAAATCGCACTAGCGGCTAAACCATTACGACTCCAACCACCCCCTTTCCCTCCCATACTATCCAAAACCTAACCAAAGTCAGCTGCTTTGAAAAATCAACGGATACTGTATATCAAAAACAAAACCGTAATGTTTTTTTGCGTTGTAGTGGTGTATTTTATGTTATATGGTAAAGCGAATTACCGTAAAAATTGTCATGAATATAATACGCGTTAATACTGATCATGGGCGCAATAACAGTACTTGTTCCTTATAACCCTAATAAAATGTACTATCAATAACCTATCTCAAAAAACCTAAACAAAAATATATATCATAAAAAAATGTATGTGTGTCTGGGCACATTTTGGAAATTAAGACCTCTATGGTCATTCTATATGTCCAAATCAATCTTAGCACTACAGAAGGATAAAGGTCAATAAATTTTGTATATACAATAATACATAATACATAATAGGTAATCCGTAATATATAATACATATGTAAATAATACATAGAACATAATTCATAGTACATATTACACAATATAGTACATAGTAGTAGTGAATAATACATAGTTCATAGTAAATAGTACATAGCACTTAGTACATAGAACATAATACATAGAACACTGTACATAGTTCATAGTAAATAGTACATAATACATAATAGATAATACAAAACATAATACATAGTTCATAGTACATAGTGCAAGTACCTAGTACAAAGTACATAATACCTTTTACATAGAACATAGTATATAGTGTTTGGTACAAAGTACATAATATTTAGTAGAAAATACATAATACAGAGTATATAGTGCAAAGTACATAGCAGATAACACATAATTCATAATACTTAGTCATAGTACAGAATAAATAGTACATAATCGCAGTACATAGTATATAATACCTAATACATAGTACATTGTGAACAGTATATGGTACCTAATCATAGCCCCCAATACATAGTACATAATACATAGTACAAAGTACATAGTACATACTTCATAGTACATAATTCATAGTAAGTAGCACATAGTCCGTAATGCAAAGTACATAATACCTAGTACATAGCAGATTATACATAGTACATAATACCTTGTACATAGTACATAGCACATAAAACATAGTTGACAGTATATAGTAGGTAGTATATAGTCCAAAATAAATAGTATATAATACATAATACATAGTACAAAGTACAAAATATATAGTTCATAGTACATATTTCATAGTAAATAGCACATAGTCCGTAATGCAAAGTACATAATACCTAGTACATAGAAGATTATACATAGTACATAATACCTTGTGCATAGTACATAGCACATAAAACATAGTTGACAGTATATAGTAGGTAGTATATAGTCCAAAATAAATAGTACATAATACATAGTACAAAGTACATAATTCAAAGTAAATAGCACACAGTCCGTAATGCAAAGTACATAATACCTAGTACATAGCAGATTATACATAGTACATAATACCTTGTGCATAGTACATAACACATAAAACATAGTTGACAGTATATAGTAGGTAGTATATAGTCCAAAATAAATAGTACATAATACATAATACATATTACAAAGTACATAGTACATAGTTCATAGTACATAATTCATAGTAAGTAGCACATAGTCCGTAATGCAAAGTACATAATACCTAGTACATAGCAGATTATACATAGTACATAATACCTTGTGCATAGTACATAGCACATAAAACATAGTTGACAGTATATAGTCCATAATAAATAGTACATAGTACATATCGCATAGTACATAGTCCGTGTACATAGTACCTAATACATAGTGCATAACACTTAGTATATAGCACGTAGTACATATTGCTATGTTACATAATAATATATAATACACTAGTCCCTCTTTAAACACAAAACGAAAAATAGCAAAAAAAAATCAAACACAAAACGAAATTCTCTTCTGTAAAAAATTCTCTTCCGGTCAAACAAAAAAACATAAAATAAAAAAAATCTCTTCTAAAAAATTGCTCCATTGATTTCGATTTCGAAAAATGTTGAAAATGGCACAACTAGAATGTTATAGATAATTCATACAATACAAACTAAAATCCCCAAAGCCAAATTGTTCCCCCACGGCACGCAAAAAATTGACCGTGACGCAAAGGTGCGCAACGTGGCTAAAAAAGTTTTTACTTTAAAAACGAAAAACACGCTTTTTAAAATGAACTAATAAAAAATAACATACTACTACTCTTTCCATATAATAATAAATTTTAATTTTTAGTTTTTAATCAAATCCATAAAAATGATTGACAATTGATTAATCGTCTTTAATTGTGGAAACTCACGACTAACAATTAATTAATTGTTAATTGCGAATTTTCACAATTACAATTAATTAATTGTTAATTGCAATAGACGCGATTAACAATTAATTAATTATTTATTGCCAGTTTTCACAATTACAATTAATTAATTGTTAATTGCAGTAGACGTGATTAACAATTAATTAATTGCCAATTTTTAATCGTCCAGAAATTTAGTTTTGCCCAACACTGGGCCAAACCATACTCCTACCTGGGGAGTTAGTCGCAGATGAAGAACAATTTCAACCAATTTCAGCTCCTTTAGCCAAAGAAATCCAAGAGTGCATTAGGAAGATCCAACCCTCCCCTCCTAAAACAAGAAAACAAAATAACATTTTCGTGCTCCAGGATATTCACAAATGCTCTCACGTTTTCCTTCGCAAGGCTGGAATAAAAAGTGGTTTAAAACCACCATATACGGGACCGCATAAGGTAATAGAAAGACAAGAAAAGAATTTTGAGATACTTGTTAATGGAAATAGACAGAGAGTCAATATAGATAGATTAAAACCTGCATTTATTTTGGACACAGATGCTGCCGCTGTTCGTACGTTAAGGTCAGTTTTAAAACCTAGAGTTAATTTTAAATTTTAATGTAACATAAGATACAAAACATGTAGGTAATTTTTATAATCGTAGATACTAAGCCTGCCTACAAAAAAGACATAGTTCTTCAAACTTACAAATGTACCTACACATACAATTACGAATTATTCGAGTTTTTTAAGCAAATGTATATAAATAAAATTTTTTTTTGGAAGGGGGAGTGATGTGGCGGTAGCTTTACCAGTTGCTCAAATGCACACACCGATCGCGTCAAGTTGACACCAATCGCGTCAAGTTGAACGCTCGAGGTATCACCACCGATACCACCACAAAAAACAGTTCTGGCGCAGTCTTTTATTACAACCCAATCTGCGCTGACCACATTACTCGCCAGTCCAAGGAAGCGCCACATAAATAATTGTTAAATTAAGTGAACAACAAGTATATTGTTGAACGGATAATAAAGTGAATTGCAACTCTCTTTCAAAGTGTATTTTTTTATATAAAGTTCACCAAAGGGCATTTGTCGTATCATGCTTTTTGCCACAATGCCAGAGGCCATTACATCCGACATTACCGTCAACAGGTTGTATGGTGAATTTTTATTTTTTTAGTCAGATTTCTCTCAAAATTGGTATAAATATTCTACAACATAAATAACCGAAGACGTGTTTTAGGATTTCTCAAAATTCATCCCCTAACCCCCTTAGGGGTAGAATAGGTTGTATAGTAATTTTTTTCTTTTTGGTCAGATTTTTTCAAACTTGGTATAAATAATGTTACACTCAAGCTGGGTGAGTAGGAAAAATATTCTCAAGGCATGCTATTTTAAAAGGGGTTTACAATAAAATCGGCATCTAAACAAAGCAACAAATATGCAAACGCACGAGACACTGGGCACCAATTCTATTCGGAACAAACAAGGCCATAAATTAACAAAGCAGTAGCGAAGACTAGAGACAAAGGAAGCCGCCTTCAAAGGGACTCAGGTTCAAAATACAGTCATAAAATGCCGAATGTGAAGAATAAGCAAAGAAAATGATGGACCGGGACTTGTCAGTCCAAAAGGTCCAGGAAAAAATTTAGTCTTGTTTCGACTTTCTTAAGGGTAGCAAGTTTAAAGTGCCAGTGAAAGCTGCAATAATTTAGATTGCCAGGTGGGAGTAATTTGTTATTAAAAAGTTTGACTGTGAATATAAGTGTGAATGAAAGTCGTGTGGTAGAATCTCGGTAAGTCCGGATTCTACTCGGATAAAGGTCGTGGGGTGGAATCGCGGTAAGATCGGATTCTACCCCGTTGAGTGAATGCGTAGTATGTGTGAATGGAGGTGGTGTGGTTGAATCTCGGTAGGTTCGGATTCTACCACGTTAAACCAAATTGTATGATAGGTGTGGGGACGGTAAGCATGCGAATAATGCTAGGTTCGCCCCGCCCTATAAGTTGAGTGTGAGGACCATCGGTTGTGGTAAGTCCGGCCCGTGGTCCATAAAAGAATGAAACCACTGAGTATGTTTTACTCATCCTCTCTTCTCCTTCCAGATTGTGCCAAAACAAGGACGACAACGCCCGTATAATACCAGCGGCTATCTATAATATAGCTGTGAAAATTAATGAGAATAAAGAAAAAAAGAATTTTGAAGGAATGTGTTTCTGTGTTTTCATTAATAATCTACAACAGCATTTCTCAAAATTCATCCCCTAAAGGGGTGAAACGAGGGAACAGGTTGTATGGTAAATTACGTCTTTTTGGTCAGAATTTATTGAAACTTGGTATAAATTCTCTACAATATAAATAACGGGACACGTGTTTCAGCATTTCTCAAAATTCATCCCTTAAGGTAGTAGCCCGGTGTGACGGCCGAAATTTCGACGTTTTTTCGTGAATTTTTTTCAGCAGGAAAATAATATGCGATCGTTTTGAAATTTTTACATGTTGTTATTACTACTTTCAAGCGTACAAAAAAATTTTTTTTTAATAAATTTTACATTGATTTATTCATAATTCTTTGTGTTGAAGTGGAGTCCTCGAAGGAACGTCAAGCGGTTTCGGGGAAGCACTCACTAGATACTATTTAACCGATTTGGCTGAAAATTTAACTCGTTATTCTAGATACATATAGCTAGATGCTGAACCGCTGAAACATTAATTTTTTTGATAATTTATTATTTTTTTTAACAATTTGTCAGCAAAAAAATTCAATTTTCAGTACCTTTTTTTTCACAAGTCCACAAAATTAATAAATTATCAAAAAAATAAATGTTTCAGCGGTTCAGCATCTAGCTATATGTATCTAGAATAACGAGTTAAATTTTCAGCCAAATCGGTTAAATAGTATCTAGTGAGTGCTTCCCCGAAACCGCTCGACGTTCCTTCGAGGACTCCACTTCAACACAAAGAATTATGAATAAATCAATGTAAAATTTATTAAAAAAAAATTTTTTTGTACGCTTGAAAGTAGTAATAACAACATGTAAAAATTTCAAAACGATCGCATATTATTTTCCTGCTGAAAAAAATTCACGAAAAAACGTCGAAATTTCGGCCGTCACACCGGGCTACTACCTTAAGGGGTTAGGCCACTGTAGAATTTGTGAAAAATCGATTTTTTTTATTGGCTTAAAAAATAGTTTGAACCCTTAAGAATAATATGCCAAAGGTCCCGCACCCATGAGAAATCAGGAACATTGAAATTTTGACCTGTCCGTCGAGCGCGTCAGCCCTGCTCCTATTCTATTTTTACACTTAAAAATATTGACTGATAAACTTACCATAAACGCATTTTTCAAGTTGGCTAGCAGCATAACTTCATCAATTTTTTACCAAATCGTTTAAAATTTGAACTGTATGTAGAAAGCAAGATTCTCCATCGAAGTACGTAGGGATTTTGCAATAGCTTCAAAACTTTTTTTGTAAAGTCAGTTCTTTGTAACAATTTTGTGCTCAATTTTGACTTGAAATAGGGATTCTAAATTTGTGAACTACAAATCTATATACATACATATATATAAAAGCGAAGTACCACGAAATCTTCGAAACTATATAGCCTAAAAACTTTGCCAGGTACGTTCCTTATACGATGTAGGCGTCTGCTAATAAACAATTTTTCAAAATATGTATATACCCTAAAGGGGTATTGTATGAAAAATTTTTTAGTCACATTTCCTTCAAAACTTGAAATTCGGCAGGTAGGTTTCTTATACGAACCAGGTACACCATACCCGAGCGGATTCGATTATAATGAGTTCCAAAGAAAGTAAGAGGTAAGTAAAAACCTTTTTTAGCCTTTCCTTGAGGCGGTGCACCGATAGCCTGGTAGTGTCCAGATGCACCCATGTACTTCTTGGAATCTATTTTTAGTTTTTGAAGAGTTTTGACATTTTGGAAAGAAAATTTCATTCATTGTTATATTTCGAGCAGTGGTGATTGTTATGTTATTTGATAACAAATAAATTATCAATTTGCAAAGTGAATATAGTGAAAATTACATAGTGAATCAGGGTAAGACCTTAAAATATTGCAATTTTTAAAACACATTATATTTAGTTAATAACTGCATTTATTTAGTTGAATATAATTATAAGGGGTATTTTATTGGTTGCACTTTTTCTTAAATATTCCGTCTCTATAAAAGTAGAACTGTGATACTACTTAAAGTACTGTGATATTCAAAAGCAGTTCTATTTTGTTCATTTGGTTTCGTTTATTTACAAGTCTGCTGTTTTTATATTTACTTCAACGGAAAATCGACAAAAGTAATTATTCAATCGTCTTTTAGTGAAAATTAAATCACAATGCCACCCAAGAAACATTTAATTGGGAGATCAACCAAAAAGGCTAGACAAATGGCAGGTATTAGAGCGGCTGAGACCTCTGAACAGCGTAACTCACGTTTGCAAAGCCAGCAAACTAGAGCTTCTACTTCAAGAGCAGCTGAAACCCCTGAAGAGCGCGATGCACGCTTACAATACAAACGTACCAGAGCGTCTACTTCAAGAGCAGCTGAAACACCTGAAGAGCGCGATGCACGCTTACAACACAAACGTACCAGAGCGCCTACTTCAAGAGCAGCTGAAACACCTGAAGACCGCGATGCACGTTTGCAACGCCAACGAACCAGGGTTTCTAATTTGAGAATGAGAAACGATTTGAAGATGGAAGCATTCAATTATAATAAAGATCACGATTACACCATGCACCCTAATGTTAACATTGGTCAAATGGATAAATTGTGCCAACATTGTCACGCCTTAAAATTTGAAAAAGGATCACCTGGAATGTGCTGTTCCAATGGCAAAGTTGTTTTGCCACAGCTGAATAATCCACCTGATCCCCTTCGCGCGTACGTAGATGGAACTGCTCCGTTGTCCAAACATTTTTTACAAAATATTCAACGGTACAACTCTTGCTTCCAAATGACATCGTTTGGTGCAACTAATATTGTTCGTGAAAATGGTTTTATGCCGACATTTAAAATACAAGGACAAGTATACCATAAAGTTGGTTCACTTCTTCCACTTCCCGATGAAGATTCCAAATTTTTACAAGTTTACTTCATGGGCAACAATGAAGCGGAAGTCAATCAACGTTATGCTATTTCTCGAGGAACGAAACGGGAAATCATTTTAAAATTACAAAATTTACTTCACCAACACAACTTTTTGGTACGTTTATTCCAAACCGCATTGGATCAAATGCCTTCGGATAACTACCAAATTATCATAAGAGCTGGTGAACATTAAGGACGGTTCAATGCTCCAGTAATCAATGAAGTAGCAATTGTTATGGTTGAAGCAGAACAGTGCGATCATCGCGATATTGTTATCCGCAGACGAGATGAAAATTTACAGCGAATTGCTGAAACACACAAATCATACGATGCGCTCCAATACCCGCTACTATTTTCTCAAGGTGAAGACGGTTACCATTTTAATGTGATGCAAATTGACCCTATTACAAAGGCAGAGACAAAGGTGTCTTCTATGGATTTTTATGCATATCGTATCATGATTAGAGACGGAGAATCCAACCACATCTTGAAGTGCGGTGCGCTTTTCCATCAATTCATCGTTGATATGTTTGCGAAAATCGAAGCTGAACGGCTTCTTTTCCTTCGTTTAAATCAAAGAAAACTTCGGACCGAAGAGTATATTCACTTACGTGATGCCATTGCGAATGATGGCAGCGTAGCTAACATTGGACAAAATTTAATACTTCCAGCTAGGTATACAGGCAGCCCACGGCACATGCACGAATACGCACAAGATGCCATGACGTATGTCCGAAATCAGGGCCGTCCCGATCTTTTCATCACATGCACATGTAACCCGAATTGGAAAGAAATCACAGATTTACTGTTAACATGTCAAACATCGATTCATCGACATGATCTTATAGCCAGAGTTTTCAAGCAAAAGCTTATGCGTCTTATTGATCTCATCATGAAAAATCACATATATGGTGAAGTACGCTGCTGGTATTCCATCGACTGGCAAAAAAGAGGTCTGCCACACGCTCACATTTTGATTTGGTTGAAGGAAAAAATTGTTCCAACGCAAATCGATAATATTATATCTGCTGAGCTCCCCCATCAGCAAGAGGATTCAATACTTTTTGAAGTTATTAAAAAAAATAATATTCACGGGAGTTACATACCAACCCACAACCCATTGCATCGACAGTAATTTAATATGTACATCAAAACAGTTTTCATATCTACACTCATCCCAGCATATTTTCCTAATTGTCACGTACAGCATCATGTTTCCGAGACACCCATTTCCTTTCCCAAGCAATATCAGCAAATCTCAAAAAAGCTTTCCCACTTGATTATAATAAATGAAAATAATTAAAGCCAGTCTTCATTTGAACTTAATAAAGATCAGTTAAAACAAAGTGTTATTCTTTTATTTAATATTTTTCTTAAATAAACTATTAGTGGCGCAGTCGGTAGGATTGCTAAAAAGTAATCCTTTTGAAAATCAATAAAAATCAGCGTAATGTAATAACGAATTCGACGGTTTATCGAAGTTCATTTTTACGGTCAACTAACGGCTAATTAGTGACAACAAAAACGCGATTTTCTTTTTCATTAACAAAATTTTAACTAAAAGTGCTGTGTTGTGTGCAGAAATAAGGAGTTACCATCGAGGGATTATCGGTGTTGTCCGGCTCTTCACACTCATCTTTAACAGCAACGAAGGATCAAAAAGGACACAAGAAGTGAAAGGCATCTTGGCGAGTTTCTACTCCTTAGTTCAAAGAACCTACAACTCTACATGATGAAAATAATATTTGGCATCTGGTTTATGTAAGTCAATTTTTGAATATTTTCCTTTATTTTATTATTCCGTGAATGCCCCCTCCTAAAAAATCGAAACGTAGGCGGAGAATTGGGCAAAATAATAGAAGTGCTCATCTTAATTTTAATTTAGATACGGAAAGTGATTATTCAATTAGTGAAGTTGAAGATAATATTTTTGGCAATAATTTACAAGAAGAATTGATTAGTGATTTGTGTAATACTTTCAGTAGTAATATTAATATCGAAAATAAAAATTTAGGAGAAAGTTGTAGTAGCGGTGCAAGTAGTAATTTTCAGGGAAATTTTAGTAGTAGTATAGACCTTAAATTAAATATGGCTACAGAAAACAATATAACTGACGATATCTTTAGTAAATTAAGAGTGCCCGATGCAATAAAAGACTTGCCGAAATTTGACGGGAACCCAAGGCTTCTTTTTGACTTCATAAGTAACGTAGAAGAAATATTATCTCTTATATCTAGTGTGGATGGCACATCCTATGGGCGTATTTTGCTCCGTGCAATTCGCAACAAAATTGTAGGACCAGCAAACGAAGCCTTAAACATGTATGGAACACCACTTACCTGGTCGTCTATCAAAGAAAATCTCGTTGTACATTACTCAGATAAGAGGAACGAAACCTCTTTAATTAGAGACCTTCACGGTCTAAGACAACATAATAGAAGTATCGAAGGTTTTTATAGTGAAATTATTGAAATTTTGGCGGCATTGTCAAATCATATAAAGATCCACGAAATTAATCCAAGTGTTTTAGAAGCAAAAAAGAAATTATATTCTGAAATGTGTCTAAACACATTTTTGACAGGGCTAAAAGAACCTTTTGGTTCTATAATTCGAGCAATGAAGCCTGAATCGCTTGCAGCTGCTTTCGCCTGTTGTATCAAAGAACAGAATATATCTTACGTTAAAACGGACGGTAGCCATAATAGAAGTCAGCCTGCTAATAGATCTTCTCAACCGACGAATATCCCATACGCCATACATAGGAATTTTATACCCCGACAACAGACAAGATTTTTACAGCAACCACAAAACACATTCGCACAACAATTTAATTCACTCAGCCAAAGACCTCATAAATTATTCAATTCATTTACCCAACAACCTTCACATCAATATAACCCATTTAACCAGAGGTATCTCCAACAAACAAATCTATTTAGCCAGCAACAAAGAGGCCCTCAACAATTAGGCACATTTGGACAAAATCAGCAAAACCAAATTCGACAAACACTTCAGAAACCCGTACCAATGGACACAAGTTCAGGTAACACTAATCGAAATGCTGTTACTTCTTTCCAAAGTAGACCACCTCAAAGCAATTTCTTTAGATCAACCGGACCACCCAACTTTCATAGTAAAGAACTATTTAACATAAACGAAGGAGAAAATAACTTCGACCAACCCCAATACGATCCCAATCAGCTACCTACTGATATTGATGATACCACCAATACCGGGAATATTGACGGACAGCGTTTTTATGAACAAGATTCTGACCAACCTCCAAATTTCGAAATAGATGATCGAAATTTTTCTATAAATGCCTCGACAGACCCATCGGATACTTAGACATCAATAAACATGGGTCTGTCCTTCCATATATTAACATTTCTTCCCCTTTTGGAAGACCACTTAAATTTCTTATTGACACTGGATCTTCATCTTCCTTTATCAACCCTGAATTCATAAATCCGACCGATATCAGAGTATGCAACCCCACAGTTGTTATAACAGTTTTTAATAAACACACCCTAGACAAGCAAATCATTTTACCGAATTTTGCCGAGTTCCAAGAACCAGGAGAAATAAATTTCCTAGTTTTCAGATTCCATGGGTATTTTGATGGCTTATTAGGTCTCGATACGCTCACTTCTCTAGGTGCTAATGTAGATCTAGGTAATAAAATTTTAATTACTAGAAACGCCTTTATACCACTCAACTTTAAGCCAAACGTCATGTCAAATAAATATGCGATCCCAGCCAAATCAAAATTGATCGCCAGATTACCGGTTGACGTCCGAAATGGAGATATTCACATACAAACGACTGAACTCAAACCTGGTTTATTTATTGCAGAGGGAATATCTAAAGCAAAAGATTGGTATAGCCTAATTGAGGTAACCAATTACGGAAATCATGATGAATTTCTACTTTTAGAGCAACCGCTAAAGGTACAGGAATTCTCCCCAAATCAATTCGTAGAACTTAATAACTTCAACATCCAATATGGGGACAACCTTCAGAATTCAGACAAAATTATTTCCGACTCAATCCGTACCTCGCATTTAAACATAGAAGAAAGAAAGATAGTGTTAAAAATTTGTAAAGAGTTCGACGATATATTTTTCAAGGAAGGTCAGAAGTTGACTTTCACCAATCAGATAAAACACCATATTCAGACGACAGATGACATACCCATCCATACAAAGTCGTATAGGTATCCTTATGTACATAAGGAAGAGGTTCGAAGGCAAATCAGCGAAATGCTCGAACAAAGAATAATTAGGCCTAGTTATTCACCTTGGAGCTCTCCTGTTTGGATTGTTCCAAAGAAAAAAGACGTAACAGGTAAACAAAAATGGCGCCTCGTCATTGACTACCGAAAGTTAAATGAAAAAACGGTAAGCGACCGGTATCCATTGCCAAATATTAGTGAAATCCTAGATAAACTGGGAAAGTCTATGTATTTTACGACACTAGATCTTGCCAGCGGATTCCACCAAATTGAGATGGCATCTCAAGATGTATGTAAAACAGCTTTTACAGTAGAAGGAGGCCATTACGAGTACATTCGTATGCCATTTGGGCTTAAAAACGCCCCTTCTACATTCCAAAGAGTTATGGATAACGTACTGAAAGACCTACAAGGGAGAATATGTCTCGTGTATCTCGATGACATTATAATATTCTCTACGTCGCTACAAGAGCATGCCGAGAACTTAAAAAAGGTGTTTCAGCAACTTAGACAGGCAAACTTGAAAGTTAATCTAGATAAGTCCGAATTCCTACATAAGGAAATTGCCTTCCTTGGTCATCTTATAACAACAGAGGGCGTAAGACCAAACCCGGACAAAATTACCGCAATAAAAAACTTTCCAATTCCCCGCACACAAAAAGAAATCAAAGGATTTCTAGGTTTATTAGGGTATTATCGCAAGTTCATTAAGGACTTCGCGAAACTTACCAAACCATTAACGGAATGCCTCAAAAAAGGAAGAACCGTGCAATTAAATCCACGGTATGTTCAAACCTTCGAGACCTGCAAAGATCTCCTCATGAACGACCCTTTACTACAGTACCCCGACTTCTCCAAGGCCTTCGTGCTGACAACCGATGCCAGCAATTTCGCAATTGGTGCTGTATTATCGCAAGGCCCTATCGGCAGCGATAAACCTGTTTGCTATGCAAGTAGAACTTTGACTGATACTGAAGTCAACTACTCTACTATCGAAAAAGAACTCCTTGCAATTGTTTGGGCAACCAAGTATTTTCGGCCATATCTCTTCGGCCACAAGTTCAAAATTGTAACTGATCATAAGCCCCTCACTTGGCTTATGAGCCTTAAAGACCCTAATTCTAAACTCATTAGATGGAGACTGAAGTTGGAAGAATTCGACTACGAAGTAGTCTATAAAAAGGGTAAACAAAACTCAAATGCAGACGCGTTGAGTCGTGTAAGATTGAATCAAGTCGAAAGTCATGAAACCGAACTGAATACCAATGAAATAAGAACCTCCACGTCACAACAAAGTACCAACGGGTCTACCATCCATTCAGCAACCGAAAACTTAGACGATGGTATTGCGATTTCAGAGCGCCCTTTAAACGAGTATAACTTACAATTCATACTTGAAAAATCCGAGAGACGACCACCGACATCTCTTGAAATGCCGTTCAAAAACAAACAAAGACGTACATTTCGTAAGTCATATTTTTCTGAAAAAGATATCATTGACCTCTTCAAGCAATACCTACCACCAAATAAAGTAACCGCCGTTTATACTGACGACGATACATTCAAGAACATTCAAACAGTTTATTCTAAATTTTTCTGCAATTCCAAAGTATTTAGACTTGTCCGTTGCACAGAAATATTACCCGACATTCAAGATAACGATGAGCAAGATAAGATAATCAGAGACTACCATACCAAAAGTAACCACAGAGGAATTAACGAAACGTTATCGCATCTAAAACGTAAATATTATTTCCCATTCATCAAAATTAAAATCGCAAAAATTATTAATAACTGCGAAATCTGTCAAACTATGAAGTATGACAGAAATCCTCCTAAATTACAATATCAAATCCCAGAAACCCCTGAAAAACCGCTTGACATAATACATACAGACATATATAGCATCAACCACAAACAAGTACTCACCTTACTAGACAAATTTTCCAAATTCGCCGCCGCCTATACACTACCAGCTCGAAATAGCTTGTCAATCATTAAATGTTTAAAACATTATATTAGCCTACACGGCTTACCGAAGAAACTAGTTTCGGATCAAGGTTCAGAGTTTACTTCAACCATATTTAAGGATTTTTGCTCCCAATATGAGATAACTCACCATATTACTTCATTTCAACAGACGAGCAGTAATGCCCCTGTTGAACGTATGCATTCTACGCTAACGGAAATTTATAGAATTATTTATGATAAGCAGAAGGATATGGATCACGAAGAACTTCTGAATGAGGCAATAATTACATATAATAACGCCATCCATAGTGCTACAAAATATACTCCATACGAGCTTTTCTACGGGAGAACTTATAGATTTAATAATAATATAAAATATAATAATGAACACGAATATTTACAAAGGTTGAATGAATTCCAAGCAAAACTATATCCTAGCATAAAAGCATTATTAGAAGATAGAACACTTAAGAATATCAATAAATTAAACCAAAATAGGGATCAGCCAGATATATTAAATGAAGGTTCAGATATATTCAGGAAAGAATGTAGACGTAACAAGTTAACTCCAAGATTCACTAAGCATAAAGTTAAGCAGAATAGATTAGCGACAGTACTTGTAGGTAAAGATAAAAAATTTCATAAATGTAGAATTAAGAAGAAACTTAAATTTCAGGGTATGCGCAGCTCAAGGACAGAAAATGGAGATCCAGGATCTCAGCAATAGCCAGGGGTTACTTCCCATGCGTTTAGGAAAAGCTAAAGTTATCCGCAGTTATAGTAATCTACTCCATATTATCAGATTAAATAAGTATGAGGAAAATATCAAAAGAATTACTGATTCAATAATAGCCTTAAACAACTCAAAAGAACTCACTGACTCTTTGAAAATTACAAAATTAAAACTAGAGGAAATAGAGAACAAATTAAATACTCTAATGCCCAAAAGAAGACTTAAACGAGGGCTTATTGACGGTTTAGGTTCTGTTATAAAAAGTATAACCGGTAACATGGACGCCTACGACGCAACTCGTTTAAATGAGGAAATAGAATCACTTATCACTAATCAATCCATTCTCAAAAATGAAATAAATATACAAACTAAGATAAACAACCAAATGGCTGAAAGATTTGACAAGATATCAACACATATAAATACACAACAAGCAGCTATTGAAAATTACATGCAACAATTCCAAAATCGAATAAATAATAATATTAATTCCAAGGAACTGTTTATTAAACAAGCACAATATCTCAATCAAGTAAATTACAACATCGACCTATTGAGTAATCACTTGACTAATATCGCCGAGGCAGTCATGCTGGCTAGATTGAACATAATTTCCAAGCAAATATTGAGTCCCAATGAATTAACCGAAATTTATTATATTTTCAAAAACCAATCTATAAATATAGAATCGGATGAGCACATTTATGAACTGCTCAATCTGCAAGCCTACTATAATGATTCAAATATAATTTTTAATATTCAAATTCCCATAACAGTAAATGAAGATTACTTCCTTTTTCACCTTATACCCCTACCTATAAACAGAACCAAAAGAATAGTATCCAAACCCTTTGCAATCCTTAGTCCCGAAAATATTCAATACTTTGACGTTGCATGTCCTCAGATAGAAGAAATATTTTATTGTAAATGGTCACAAGACCAAAAGAAAGCTAACGAGTCCAGATGCATCGTTAAACTTATCAACAACCTCCCAGCAGAATGTAATTTAGAAGATCAACATGAAACCACCGAAATCATGCAACCAGAACCTGATTATATCCTTCTTATCAATACTCCAGAAACAACAATAATGTCAACTTGCGATCTTAACCAACGAAGGGTTACGGGAACGTTGCTTATATATTTTAAACAATGTCAAGTTCAAATAAATGGAATAACTTATGAAGGACGAAGCAGCGTTTATTGGGACGACATCAGAATTTATCCATCTACATTCAACCAAATAAAGGCTATATCCATCACAGACCAACTTTCGCTTCAAAAACTCAAATCCTATCATTTCCAAAATAGACAAACGATCGATCTGCTACAAACAAGAATGAGTCATACAGTAAACTTCACATACGGAATTTCTTCAACCTTCATCTGCATTACCATCATCATCATCATTTGGTTCTATCTCCAAAGGAAGCAAAGAAACCCGGCTAACGTAACAAACACACAGACAAATTCCAATGGCACCGACCAACCTCCAAGGGTCCAGCTCCTCTGGCCGTCGCTTCACTTAAGGGGGGACGAGTTACATACCAACCCACAACCCATTGCATCGACAGTAATTTAATATGTACATCAAAACAGTTTTCATATCTACACTCATCCCAGCATATTTTCCTAATTGTCACGTACAGCATCATGTTTCCGAGACACCCATTTCCTTTCCCAAGCAATATCAGCAAATCTCAAAAAAGCTTTCCCACTTGATTATAATAAATGAAAATAATTAAAGCCAGTCTTCATTTGAACTTAATAAAGATCAGTTAAAACAAAGTGTTATTCTTTTATTTAATATTTTTCTTAAATAAACTATTAGTCGGGCCATGTGGAGCATTCAATCGCAATTCACCTTGCATGAAAGACGGAAAATGCACCAAAAAATATCCACGTCAAATGCATCATGAAACACAAACTGGTGACGACGGATATCCACAGTACAGACGACGAAAACCAGAAGATGGTGGCCACACAGCCACAATTAAAATCAATAATGTGGACGTTGTCATCGATCGATCGTTCTGTCAAATCAATTAAGTACTTATGCAAATATGTACACAAAGGCAGCGATATGGCTGTTTTTGAAGTTTCCAATCCCAATGAACCTATCGATGAAATTAAACGATTTGAAATGGGACGTTACATCAGCAGTAACGAAGCTGTTTGGCGAATTCTCGGTTTTACCATTCACGAGCGCCATCCCACTGTTGTTCATCTCAGTGTTCACTTAGAAAACGGCCAACGAGTCTACTTTACGGAAACAAACGCCCAACAGCGAGCTGCACACCCACCAAATACAACGTTGACTGCCTTTTTCCGTTTGTGCCAAACAGATGAATTTGCGAAAACGTTGCTGTACCATGAAGTTCCCAAGTATTATACTTGGAATACATCAAAAAAGGAGTTTCAACGAAGAAAGCAAGGTTCCTGATCACACCGGTGTACGTGCTTCTGATGCATTGGGACGAATGTATACTGTTCATCCTAACAATGCTGAATGTTTTTATTTACGAATGCTGCTGCACGAAGTCAGAGGACCAACATCATTTCAAGCAATCAAAAACATTGATGGTTATGTATGTGAGACATTCAGACAGGCATGCAATATACTGGGATTACTTGAAAATGATCAACATTGGGATACCACGTTAACAGAAGCATCTGTTGCATGTTCACCGCAACTAATTCGGACTTTATTTGAAATAATTTTGACAACATGCGCGCCTTCGGATCCAAAATATCTGTGGGAAAAACATAAGGAAAGCCTCAGCGAAGATATACTACGACAAACGCGCAGAACGAATCCTGACATAGATATTCAATATTCGAATGAAATTTCCAATCAAGCGCTCATATTACTTGAGGATAACTGCATATCCATTAACAACAAAATTCTTTGTCAGCTTGGTTTATCTGCACCGATACGGGGCCGAAACGATGTTCAAGATAGAGAGGTTTTACGTGAACGCCAATATGACGTTGAACAGCTGCGAGTTTTCGTTGACGCTCACGAAAGATTGTTGACTGATGACCAAAGACTTGCATACAATACAGTTATGCAGTATGTTGCAAAAGACGAAGGTGGAATTATTTTCCTTGATGCATCATGCTATGTAGTAGCTATGAAAATATTTTTTTTTTTTTTTTTTTTTTTATTTATTTGCCAAACAAGGCATACTTAAATCTACTACAGAATTATACAATGCATTTATGCTAAGGTACAAAGTCAGCTTAAGTCTATGCTTATTATGGTAGTAATTGTGATGTTAGAAGGGATATAATTTTTTGTTTAAAGGATGTTTTTTTAATGTGGGGTGAGAAGCAAGCACTATGGCTGTTAAAAGTCATACAACATCTGTTGACGGGGTATTTGTAAGATATTAAACGAAAAAACGTGGGGCGCATACATGATTGATGCGAATGACTTCTCAACCCAGCTACTCTACACTCCTACTATTGTGTATAGCCCCACGTTTTTTCGTTTAAAATCTTACAAATATTTTCATAGCTATTACAAATTCACAATCACAAATTTTCAGGACTATCTGTATGAGATTAGGAATATGTTTGAGGTTCTAAATCTGTATGGGGCTAGGAGAAATTATTTTATTCTTTTTGGTTCGTTATAAAAACGTGCTATATTAAAAAGTTTTTTTAATCTAATAATTATTATCTGCTTTTTAGTCTTGTGTGTGACATTTTGCAATCACTTTTTAACATGTTCATGATATTATACGGATACATGTGGAAAATGTTTAGCTAAATCTACTAATAATATACCAATCTGTTTAATTTTGAAATTCCTGAGACGTCCGCCGTGGATCTAACTGTATATTAAGAATACTATATCGCTCATTGCATTCTACATATACTACCCTTTCATTTGATACCCACGCCAGGGGATTTTGAAAACAATGGTAATCCACCCTCGTGAGACGGCCACCATTGACCTAACTATATTAAGTATACTATATTGTTTACTGTATTGTATTTATGATACCCATTTAGTAGTTGTCGTAAAGAACATGTTAAACCGCCCTTTTGTAAAGGCCGCCTACTTATCATACCCTTTCATTTGCTACCCATGTCGAAGGGGTTATGAAGAAAATGTGAACCCGCCCTCTTGAGAAGGCCGCCATGGACCAAACGATAAATTGAGTATACTATTTTGCTTATGGTGTTCTACTTATCGTACCATTTCATTTGATACCCATGTTTCGAGTTTTGTGAAGTAAATGGTTTTCCGCCCTCTTGCGATGGCCGCCATGGAACAAACGATATATTGAGTATAATATATTGCTTATGGTGTTCTATTTATCATACTCTTTAATTTGATACCCATGTCGAAGGGGTTGTGAAGAAAATGGTAATCCGCACTCTTGAGATGGCCGCCATGGACCAAAAGATAAATTGAGTGTACTATATTGCTTATGGTGTTCTATTTATTAAGTCGTTTCATTTGATACCCATGTTTCGGGTGTTGTGAAGAAAATGGTAATCCGCCCTCTTGAGATGGTCGCAATGGACCAAACGATATATTGAGTTTACTATATAATACGCTTTCATTTGATACCCATGTCGAAAGGGTTCTGAAGAGAATGGTAACCGGCCCTCCTGAGGATCTAAAGACCTGAGGATCTAAAGACATAGCATATTGCATTCTACTTATCATACCCTTTCATTTGATACCCATGTTCGGCCCCGAACACATCAACCTGAAAGGGGACAGGATTTCAAACAAAAAAAAACACAACACATATAAAATACAAATTTAATTTATCCTAAAAATCTATAAACTTAATCTATTTACCCTAATTCTAAGACTTAAAAATAAATAAACTTAAAAATGAATTTTGAAATAAACTTAAAAACTAAATTAAACTTATGAAATATGCTGAAATGAAGAAAAATATATATATATATATTAGGGTTGCCCTTATTTCGACTTTTTTGACTTTACCCAAAAAGATCCCCCCAAAAATATGCGAATGGATGAAAAACGAGCCAGTGTGAAATTTGACGCCAATCGGGAGTGATTTAGAGGTCCCTCAAAATTGTCAAAGTTTCGAAAAATTTGATTTTTTTGGCATTTTATCTTTTTTAGCCACCCCTGAAAATTTTATTCCAACCCTGACCGACAAAATATTATAGATATTTTAATTACCTTTCTAATAAGCCATATTTTAAAAAAACGGTTGACAAATAGAGAAGTTATGGCCATTTATGTTATAGAAAACCAAACATTTTAATTTCTATAAGAATATTTCATATTAATTTAATTTTCAATAAAAACCACTATTTTTTTTTTTGAAAATTTTATTTTAAAGTAATAGAATATTATGTATTTAAAAGTATAAATTGTACAAAATAAATCTTAGTTTTTAGTACTACGCAACGCTGTATGTGATTTGAAGTTTTTTCGATAGTCAGTAACCACTTGCAATAAATATTGCTTTTCTTCTTCATTTTTGGTTAATACTTTATTGTATTCTTCAATTAATTTCACTCCGCGTTCTGCTGCATCATTTACAACATGTAAATTATGAATTATATTCTCTCCTTTATTATACTCTTCATTATCGTTCCAATTAAAAGGGTCTTCATTTAAAAAATTAGTGGAAATTCCAAAGCGATTGAAAAATTTATGTGGGTTTACGGTAACAAAATCAGGAAGCCCTTTTTCTATAAATGTTTCTATTTCCTAGTATACGTTTCATATTTTCTATTGTATCAACATCGTCATCGTAATCTTTATCATCTCCATCATAATTACGGCTTTTCAGAGTCTTTATCTTATCTGTTATTTCTCTTTTAATTTCATTCGAAGCGTTTTCGTCAAACAAACTTAGTGCAACACATTCGTCTGATAGGTACCACAAATGGTTCGAAAACTTCTTGATTACAGCTTCAGATATTTGTTTGTCACAAGATTTGTAATTATAAATTTCTCGTATAAGACACAAACCTTGGTATGGCGCTGATGATGAAACAGGACAGTTAAACCAAGCCTTCACATAAAAACGGATAATAAAAGCACATATATCTCTTAATTTGTTTTCTTCAGATTCGGTTAAATTTAATTCTGTTCGAAATAGATATATTTTCAACGAGTACAATGCTTTAGACATTAGTTAGTTTGGCGTGCATCGGTCCTGGATAGCGAAATATTGTTTTAGAACTTGTGCCTAAACAAATTAAAGTCAACTCTAATAGCTCTAGGTAATCGTCTCTTGCTATTTTTTTTCCAATTGACGTTTACAACAGTTTGAAACTTCTTCTTTTACATCAATTAAAATCGTAAAAAGCTTTTCGTCTTGAAGTGCTGGTTTAAAATTCATTTTATTTATATTTGGCCAATATGATTGAAATCTTTTGAATAAAGGAACATCAGAACCGGAAGTAACTGATCCGAATTTGGATTCAAATACACTTCTCAGTACGATTTCATATATGAGGTGGCGGCATGGTAAACTAGTTGGGATGTGGGTTTGACCCCTTCGGTCAACTCTGCAATGGGTGAAAGAACATCCAGCTAAATGGAAGACTTATGTTGCTAACCGCGTCGTCGAAATACAAGAAACGATACGATACGACCAATGGCGGCACGTACCCACTAATGACAATCCAGCGGATCTAGCTTCAAGAGGCATCACAGTTTCTAATTTGGTCAACCACCAGCTGTGGTGAAACGGACCAAGCTGGTTGATTTGCAATTCCGATCAATGGCCAAAAATCCAAAACATACCAAACAATACGGAATGCGAAGTGAAACGCTCAACCACAGTTAATTTCCTAGCGCAACTGGAGGACAATATTCTGCTACGATATTCAAGCATCATCAATGGGAGGTTCTACTACAACCTGGAGAGGCTCACACCAACAACGAACATGACCGAGCTAGCCCAACGCGCGAATAATTGTTTTCAGCGTTTTGTCACCCGTGAAGGCGAAGATTTATACTTACCTCGGAGTATAATCCAACGGATTAAATTCAATATAGTCCGAGATACAAGAAAAAAAAACCGGTGCCCCGGGCCACGGCGCTTCGCGCTGTAGCGATTATCACGTGACAACTACCATGTTGCTCGTTATATGTTATGCATTACATGCAATATATAATAAACACAATATACCTATAATTTTGCAGTATTTTTATTTTTTTATTCGTTCTCAAATGTAACAATAGCCGTGTTTTTTTAATGAAATATATAGTTCTTCCCCATACAAATCTGAAAACCCAGGTTTTATCGGGGTTCTTATCGAGGTTTTGGGAAATTTCTTAATTTGCATATTTCATACTTTCGGGGTTTGGCATACTGTTTCGGGGGTTGGCATGTTGCATACTTTCGGGAGTCGGAAAGACGTAATTTAAACATAAAAACAACAGGAAAGTGATGAGAGAAAATTTATAACAAATAATTGATTTTTTAGAAACATATTTATTATTTTCTAGCGAGGATTTCGTGTAACAGTGTAAAAAATAACTCTTAACTTCCGTTTAATTTTGAAATTTTTAAGCATCGAAGTAGGCGCTTTCATGAAATTTCCTTTGTCGTTTTTTAATGAACTCGATGGAAGAACTATATAGTTCATTAAAAAAACACGGCTAATGACAGCCACTACTACATACAGCGTCAGTCACGTCACTCGTTGCCACTACTACATGCAGCGTAAGCCACGCCCACTCACACGGTTATGCGACACTTTGTCGCTTGGGCATCCCGGCTAACCGTTTTATTAGACGTTGTCACGTCAAACGAAATCACCGTCAGTTTACCCAATACCTATCAGGCACGACTCCAGGTCAAGGCCGATGGGCGTATCGCGTTTCATCACCACCACAAAAGAGGCTTAAAAAAGCTGAAGGAAAGGTTGAACTTGAGAGTTCAACGCGGGGGAGAATGTTCGGCCCCGAACACATCAACCTGAAAGGGGACAGGATTTCAAACAAAAAAAACACAACACATATAAAATACAAATTTAATTTATCCTAAAAATCTATAAACTTAATCTATTTACCCTAATTTTAAGACTTAAAAATAAATAAACTTAAAAATGAATTTTGAAATAAACTTAAAAACTAAATTAAACTTATGAAATATGCTGAAATGAAGAAAAATATATATATACATATATACATATACACTCCATTGAATTTTAATAAATAAATCCTGAAACATAAGAAATAAATAATAAACATTAGCCCTGAAATATAAAATAAAAATAAACCTGAAATCAAAATTAACTTAAAAATCAATACAATAATATAATTTTGCAGAAAAATATTACTTACCTAGTTATTTATGTTTGTTTGTTTACTTTACAAACAATAGCAAGTTGATACTTGCCCATTACCTAAAAACCTAAAAAATGGATGAAATTATTAATAAAATATTAAAAACAAACTAGAAAATCATACTTACCTGCAAATTTTATCTGAAACGAGACAAGCAGAATTAATAAAAATAAAGATAATTGGAAGTCACAGACAACAACAACAACAACAACAACAACAGAAGAATGTAAACAAACCGAATTTAACTAAATAACATATAAAAAGCTCATCCAAGTTAAGGAAACTTGCGCAATATGTGCTACATATCATTTCACCTGTACAATATGTGTCTATTTCACACATTACAGGTGAAAAATAGCATTTTTAGGTGGAAAATGACGGATATAACCTATCATTTTTATCCACCTATTTTCACACAAGAAAACACAATTTCCCACACCTACAACACACACAACTTTTCACAGGTGAACAATAAACACACCACATCACGTTACTTACCTGAAAGGTCAGGAAAAACAGGTGAAAAACACTAAAATATCACTCGCGACATACACCAAACTTCGCCCGGCAAAGAAACGTCAAATTTTATGTTTCATATGAAAATGACATATGAAACTTATGTAGAATTTCGCGCGGATTCTAATGGTGACATTAAAAACATCGAAAAAGATACGTGTAAAAAGATATTTTAATAATAATATTTCTCCATAAGGTTAAGGAGAAAGAAAGAGAAAATAAACTTATAAAATTAAAGCGAGACAAGAATAGTTGTGTACAAAATGGAGAAGGGAAATTATTCATGGCCATTTTAGGGAATAAAAATATCCCTGCAATAAAAATCGACAAAAAAAGAGAAAAAAACAGTCGAAAAAATATAAAGACAAATTAAAATAATTATTTAAATACATTACAAATAATTATTATACAATTGGCCTCAAAATTCGGAGAAAATTAATAATTTTACGTTGCCGATAAGGCAGTTCGCAACAAGGAAATAAAATTTCCTAAAGGATACCGTTATCTTTGGACTATAAAAACGCGGACGCATCCTTATTCGGTCTCTCAATTTTCAGATACGCAGAGAACTCTCCGGACCATTTGGAAGGTGAGAGTTTTGCATGCAAATATTAAACCTGAACTTTGATAGCAAGCAGGAAATTTTCAAGCACACCACTACGTGGAAGGCTGAAAATTTCACATGCACTTTTGTTGTATTGTGTTTGATATTGGTAGCGGGCGGCAAATTTTCGCGCACACCACAACGTGGAAGGCGGAAAATTTTACATGCACGTTTTTGTTGTATTGTAGATTTGATTTATAAAGCGCAGTGAACTCATAAGCACACCACTTTGTGGAAGGCTAAAGTTCTGCCTGCAATTTATTCACTTTGTTTTCGTCTTACGTAGAATAGATAAATAGCAGTAAATTCATGCGCATACCATTTTGTGGAAGGCCAGAATTTGTCTGCTATTAAGTTTGTGTTCGCGTATCTTACAGTCGTAGAATTTAGCAGTGAATTTCTGCACACCGCTTACTGGCGGAAGGTGGCAAATTCTGCATGCTTGTTTGTCCTTAGAAAATTATAGAGTTCAAACAATCGCAGTGAATTCCTGTGCATACCATTTATTGGAAGGCCGGAATTCTGCCTGCATTTGAAGTATATTCAAGCACGCAGTAAAAGGAAATATCCAGGGCATTAAGGGCAACATTCAACGAACCACCGAGACGCAGGACTGGCACTTTTACGACAAACCAGCGGCACCAAAGGCATTGCAGCAAGCAGTTTATTTAAACTAATATAATTTTATATATTAGCAATATATATTTCTATATTAGCATAAGTTGCATGATTAGGTTGTAAGTTTGCAAATATTGAAGTACACTTATTGAATAAAATTGAATTACCAACTGCACGTGCGTTTTTTTTACTATTTTATATTTTTACGTTTCCGTTTGAAACACCCATGTCGAGGTGGTTGTGAAGAAAATGTTAATCCGCCCTCTTGAGATGGCCGCCATGGACCAAACGATACACTGAGTATACTTTATTACTAAGGGTCTTCTACTTATCATACGCTTTCACTTGATACCAATGTCGAAAGGGCTCTGAAGAGAATGGTAACCCACCCTCCTTAGGAGACCGCCATTGATCTAAAGACATAGCTTATTGCATTCGACTTATGCTAAACTTTCATTTGATACCCATGTCGAGGGGGTTGTAAAGAAAATGTTAATCCGCCCTCTTGAGATGGCCGCCATGGACCAAACGAAATATTGAGTATACTATATTTCTTATGGTATTCTACTTATCATAACCTTTCATTTGATACCCATGTCGAGGTGGTTGTGAAGAAAATGTTAATCCACCCTCTTGAGATGGCCGCCATGGACCAAATGATATATTGAGTTTACTATATAATACGCTTTCATTTGATACCCATGTCGAAAGGGTTCTGAAGAGAATGGTAACCGGCCCTCCTGAGGATCGAAAGACCTGAGGATCTAAAGACATAGCTTATTGCATTCTACTTATCATACCCTTTCATTTGATACCCATGTCGAGGTGATTGTGAAGAAAATGTTAATCCGCCCTCTTGAGATGGCCGCCATGGACCAAACGAAATATTGAGTATACTATATTACTAATGGCCTTCTACTTATCATACGCTTTCATTTGATACCAATGTCGAAAGAGCTCTGAAGAGAATGGTATTTGATACCCATGTTTTGGGTGTTGTGAAGAAAATGGTAATCCACCCTCTTGAGATGGCCGCCATGGACATATTAAACATATTGAACATACTATATTGGTTATGGTGTTCTACTTATCATATCCTTCCAATTGATACTCATGTCGAAGGGGTTGTGAAGATTACTTCAATCCGCCCTCCTGAGACGGCCTCCATGGATCTAAAGGTATATACCACATTGCATTGTCATCGGAGTTAAAGCTGTGTGTAAAATTTCAGAATGATAAGATATACGGAAGTTTTTGAAAAATCGATTGCAAAATTTGTTCCGTGAAGAAAACAGTAATCCGTCCTCTTGAGACCTCCGCCATAGACCTAACGGTGTAAGGAGTATACCATATTGCATTGTCATCGGAGCTGAAGCTGTGTGCAAAATTTCAGGGTGATCGGGTAACCGGAAGTATTCAAAAAATCAATTGCAAGATTTGTACCGGACAAACAGACAGACAAGAAAGCGAGCTAATAAAAACGTTTTAAAATAAGATTGTCGAAGGGGACTTTCCCTAAGCAGAGATAACATAATACTCCGTATAAAGATGCGACAGCTAGAACAAAAAAGCCGAACGCTTTTTGCCTCGGCAGGCCTCTGAGATTGCCTCCCCCTTAGCAACATGCAACATATTCGAGTGTCTAGCTACACAAGGAGGCGAACGTGGTCATGGTCCGCAGCACAAGAGATGCGGTGAGTTTGTGGATAAGGAAGCTAGAATTTTAGGGGGGCAAGGAAAGGAACTGACAACAGAATGTTTCTCGCAACATCTTTCTTTCTTTCTCATCTTTCAAACGTTTGCCTCTAGCTCTACATTGAAGGATTTCCCTGATGCTTTGTATTTTAACTATTTCTTAGAACATTCCGTGTATTTTTTTAATGACTGTCTGAGATCCACTATCAATTTCACTTGATTTCAAATTCTTGGTGAGAGGGTTTGCGATATTTTTAAAATAGGTGATTAGTTGAGGTTTTGGTTACTTTTTTTTATTTTCTGGTATTTCGGTATTGGCTAACTCGATTGATTTTAGAATCGAATTTAGGTAATTATTCTTTGTTTTATTTTATTCAAAATCTGGGACAAGTGCTTTTTATAAATGCTTGTAACGTTAACTCCCCGCCCACAATCTGCTCAAAACAATTCGATCGTAATTGTTTTGGTAAAAATAAATTAAAAATAGGTTCAATACCTTTATAGGCTTCATGTCCAGTCAATTTTCAGGAAAAACGTATGACAGAAGGAATTCATTCTCGGACTTGCAATTACAGGATTTATCCATTTTAGAGTCCCCTTATCAACAATTAAATATTGAGCTCGTAAATATATACTGCAAACAATGGAAGGTGAAAAACAATTTCTTTATATTTGTT
>CATLJY010000338.1:0-43134 GCA_949987705.1 Thereva unica | reverse complement strand
ATTCGCCTTAGAATCGCTGCAATCAGAAACGTTCAACGCGATGTTATAAACCGTAGACGGTTTAACGTTGACCTTCTGCAGGAGACCGCTAAAAAGCGAGAATTTGCTGGAAACCTGCAGCAAATATTAAACCAGCAAACCGTTTCTGACGACACAAATATTGAAGAGCTGTGGAGTAGAACAAAGGGCGCTATATTGACGGCTGCGGAAACGAGCGTCGGTTATGTCCAGAGAAACATGCAACATTGGATCTCGGACACTACCTGGCAAAAAATAGAACGCAGGAGGGCCCTCAAAAATAACGTAAACTCTACAAGCGACCCGGAAAGACGTCACCACTTGAACGGGAATATTCCCAATTACACCGGGAAGTAAAGAGAAGTGTGCGGCGTGATAAAAGGCAGCAGATAAATGAGCTCGCAGAAAAAGCGGAAACGCGGCAAACACAGGCAACAGTAAAGTGCTGTACCAAATTACTAAACAGCTCTCGGGGAAAGCACTCTACTAAAAAACATGCCGTTAAGAGTGAGGATGGAAGGCTGTTGTGCAGCGACGAGGAGCAACTCCAAAGATGGAGAGATTACTTCTTCGCCGCCCTGAATGGTTCACTTGCACAAGAACCTCAGGAAAACAGCAACAATGCACAGCCGATAAGAACAACACCCGGGCCCCATCCAAGACGGAAATAGTAACCGCAATTCATGCGATGGCCAATGGTAAAGCAGCTGGAAAAGATGGCATCCCGGCAGAATTGTTGAAAGCCGATTCAAGCCTCATAGCAGATGCGCTTCAGCCAATCCTGGAAATAGCATGGAACACTGTACCTTTCCGGAGGATTGGACGGAAGGTATCATAGTCAAAATACCCAAAAAGGGGGACCTAACAATATGCGACAACTGGAGAGGCATCTGTCTATTATCTACTGTGGGTAAAATCCTGTCCCACGTTATATTATCAAGGATAAGAGAGGCAGTAGACCGAACGCTTAGAAGGCAGCAGGCCGGATTCAGGAAGGGCCGCTCATGTATAGACCATATTAACACCTTGAGAATCATAGTGGAGCAGTCTACTGAATTCCGATCCCCCCTTTACCTTGCTTTCGTAGATTATGAGAAAGCGTTCGACTCGGTTAATAGGAGCTTTATATGGCAGGCATTACGGCGACGTGGACTGCCTGATAAAATAATAGAATTGATAAAAGCCCTTTACAACAATTCCAAATGCAGAGTTCTCCATAATGGAAAATTATCCGACAGCTTCGAGGTGAATTCAGGAGTACGACAAGGATGTCTACTTTCGCCATTACTATTTCTTATAGTAATAAATGACATTCTTGTCGGCGCTCTAGATAGTAGAACAGGCGGCATACAATGGGGTTTGCTAGATCGCCTTAAGGACCTCGACTACGCGGATGATATCTGTTTGCTGGCCCACAGACATCAGGAGCTAAAAAACATGTTAAACAATTTGGCAACAGAAAGTAGTCTAGCAGGCTTAAGGCTGAATCCGAACAAAACCAAAGAAATGCGGATAAATGCAAACACACTTGAACGAACTGCGCTGAATAACCGTGACGTGGAACTGGTAGATAAATTCTGCTACCTCGGTAGCATTATTACCGAAAATGGCGGTGCAGAAGAAGACGTCAGTTCCAGAATAAATAAAGCACGAGGCGCATATGCATGCCTGTTCCGCATATGGAGATCAACGGAGATCTCAACTAACACCAAATTGCGGCTGTTCAACTCCAACGTTAAGGCAGTTCTTTTGTACGGTTGCGAAACATGGAAAGTCACCCAATTCATCACAGGGCGCCTACAAGTCTTCATCAACAGATGCCTGCGTCGTATCCTAAAAATCCGCTGGCAAGATAGAATTTCAAATGAAGAGCTATGGCGCCGTGCCGGCCAAGAAAGGATAGACGACCAAATCAGGCGAAGGAAATGGAATTGGGTTGGCCACACCTTGCGACGCGATAACGAAAACCTAGCCAAACAGGCCCTTGACTGGAACCCGCAAGGATCCCGTCGAGTTGGAAGACCTAGAACAACGTGGAGGAGGACCCTACTAGCAGAGGCCGCAACAACTGGGAGATCCTGGTCAGAGCTGAGAGCTGTCGCGCAAAACAGAGTCCGCTGGAGGGCAACTGTTTCCGCCCTATGTCCCATGAGGGATTAAAGGGGCACAAAGAAAGAAGAAAGAAGAATTTTCTTAAAAGCATACACGCGGTGCACCTAGTACGCATAGCATATAAGTGCGCGTCCTACACTGGTATGCACGCTTCCGCCACAGGCATGGATACTACCGCATGGATACTACAACATTCGCCTCATGGAAGTAAGCTGGTGACATATGCAAGCGTACATGCATTGCATTCAGAGGTTCATAAAATTGCATGGTTTTTTCCGTCCCGGCTTTCGCACATAGCCCGAAAATCTAAGTAACGAGTGCATGCAAGGTGCATGTGTTTGTTGTGCATACTTGTGTGTGCTATTTCGAATGCGGCATTACAGAAAAAGTTAAAAGTAGTCCGACCTTTGCGTGGCATGCATTCCATTCATGGAACATTCCGTCAGGCCGCATTTGAATACACACACTTCTATATTATTTATCAACGAATTGAACGCATGTACGCTTGGATATGTCACCAGCTGTATGCATGCTCCGCTCCCGCTACATTCATGATCATTAATAATTGCATCCGCATCGGCATAGACTATTCCAAACCCAAGTATTGTTTTACCAAGCAGTCCGCCAACCACATCCAATGAAGCTTTACCTACGCGAGCTGTTTTACCTACGCGAACGAGAGCCAGTCTACTTGAGTATGGTATTGGCTCCCTTTATGGCCACCTAGCCAATTACCTGATTTCTTCGTCCCATACAATCTTTTAGGGAGCCAATTATTTTTAAAGGGAGCAAAAAGATATGCAATCAACCTTTTTTCAAATTCTTCTTTCTATGCGTAGTTGAAAATAATTTATTTTGGCTGATTAAACCGAATTCGAAGCATAAAGTTGAAAAAACATTTTTTACAAACCTTTATATTTTCAGTCGATGTAGGGATAGTTTCAGCCCTTTACTATTATCCCTTATCATAAAATTTGCTTTGTTATAAATCAACTACTTTTGAATATAAATGTTGCAAAAAATGTATTTTATTAGATTGTTTTTGATTATAATTAAAATTATCGCGAAAACACTTAAAAAGGGGAATTTTTAAGCATATGTAAAGGTGACATCAATATTTAAAGACTGTGGGACCCTGATTTTCGTAATCAGCGACCCAAAAAACATATCAGGAACGGTTTTCACAACAGTGTAATGTTTTGACATAAACGATTCGTCGATTTGTGCTGGGGAAAGGTCCAGCACATCTCACCAAAGGGGAAGTGGTGCCAATTTTAAACAACAGCACCTCCCACATTTAATTCACCACTCCCTTTTGGTATTCTAAGCACCCAAACCACCGCCGAAAATTCTTCTCGTATATGCCGCTTCCAAAAGCTCCGGCCAGTGACCAAACCACAAGAAAAATCTGAAATAATTCACCTCTACAGAATGGTGAATTTGTATTCCTATAATGAGATAAAGCAAAGTCCGGGCGACAACGTAGCTAACATGCCAGAAAATCTATGCAGTAAGGCAGAGTGTATTTTAACTGTGGCACACACAGCCCCGAGTGTAATCGTCTCTTGTACCCCGTCCGCCCCTTTTCCCATCGTTATACGAAAGTTCTGACGATTTTTCATGTGTGAGAGCGTTACATGAATGCAATTGATTCACTCTCATGTAAATTTTTTTAAGCAAACGTCCCTAAAGAAGTTTTACTTCAAAAAACGGTCGCCGTAGGTCTAATATTTTTGGCGCCAATGTGGGACTCGACTGACGACCTGAGAATAGGAGTCTCATGCTCTAGTGAGCTAGCCGAGCATACATGAACCAAAGTCTAGAAATTAACAAGTTTTTCATCTTCATATGGTTAATGATTGAAAGACGAACAGCTATATGCCTAAGTTCTTCAAATGACGATGTCAGGCTATCAGAGATAGAATGCAATATTTTTATAAGCGCTAGCATACAACTAAACAACAGAACATTTTACGCGTTTCTATAGGGATAATGTTGATGTATTGGTGCATATTTGCTCGTTTATTTTGATGACTTCAATTTTGACAGCTGATTCAATTTTCTTTCCTTTTCTGTTCTGCATACTTTACCGTGAAGACAGAATCTGGCTTTGTCTCGCTGAATTCACGAAGTATGCGTTGAGTTTTGCTCAGCAGTGATGTTCATATATGCACGCACACAACCAACCGGGTGAAAATTTTGTATGAAGATGAAAGACTTGTTATTACTAGACTTTGACATGAACTGCCGGGTAATAAAAAGAGCGGATGAAAAGCTAACTGTAATTTGGGCCCATAGTTGCAATCGTAATTTGCGATGGCCAGTCTGGAAAATCTCCCGGAGAAATATTTGGAGTTGCGAATAACAGGCGGAAGACAATACCACATTGTCCCCCGACGGACATCCACAAGTCTCCAAAGATTTACTTACAAACCCAGTTTGCTTTCGCTCCATCGGGCCAGTCTCCAGCAATACCACATTGCCTTTGACTCCCCCCGGTGGAACGACAGCCAAACAGTCTGCTGAGAAAAATTCTCCAGACTGACCGAAGAGGAAGAGACCAGTAACGAATACGCAGAGTTTATAATCTAACCTCGGATCACGTTATTATGAGGTAGCGCCTACTATTCCGGGAAATCAAGTACGTAAGTCTTTGGCGTGAAAAACACCTATGCTTTTACCGGCCAAATCCTCCAGCTCGTACAAGCTGGTTCCAATCTTTTTACGTATCCGAGCTTTCAAGGGGGTGCTAACTTGGGGGGGTGCTAACTTGGCACTGAAACGACCCGCTCGGTTACTCACCCAGAAAGTTCTCCGTAAACCTCATCTCCTGGGCGAAAACTGCCCACTCGACACCGTAAGTTGTATTGGTGTTTATGTCTTGTGTGTGCGGCGGCTAAGTTACTAGCAATCCGCTCACGAAGCATCTGCATTTTGTCCGTCAATGGCAAGACAGCCATGTCACCCTCCTGGAAAACGTTCAGTTTCTTCAGGACTGGATAGGCTGATCCGTGCAGGATCATATGGCTACCAAACAGGGCCTGATACGGGGACATGCCGATCGCCTCGTGGTGGGTACTACGAAGAGCACATTCAATGGACGACAGATGTCTATCCCACTCACGATGATCCTCCTTTAAGTACGCTCTAATGGCGGCTAGAACAGATCTATTCACCCGCTCGGAAGCGTTGGGGTGAGGCGAATATTCAGCCGTGCGCACATGGTGCACGCCATAATCTAGTAGTAATTTAGCAAACTCCTTGGAGGTGAATTGCCGACCATTGTCGGAGAAGACTGTTTCAGGGACTCCATAGGTATGGAAAATAGTTTGCTCAAGAAAGTTGAACGACACCGCCGTGGTCCAGCGGCACGGGGTGCAAGAAGACAAACTTGGTGAATGCATCCAATACAACAAATACTGCCGTGTGGCCTTTCTTCGACCTGGGATAAGGACCTAAGAAATCGACGTATAAAAATTGGAACGGCCTCGACGCATCCATGGGGTTTCCCATAGGTGGTCGAAGTACTGAGCTGGGGGCTTTGGTGGTCTTGCAGACCTTGTAGGATCTGTAAGTACTATGTAAAGTCAGACAGTCAGTCTGGAATTATCCTCAGTCCAATAAACACATTTAACAGACTCGGGAGTATCACTATTACATGGCGCAATCGGTGTCGGTGTCAGTAAAACTGAGTGTAAAGTGATTAACAGTTCATGGGAATTGTTCGTATAAAGAAAGCCAAGGAGCATCTGCCGAAACCACGAGGGAGGCCACCAAAAAATGTGCGGTTTTTAACAAAGGTCGTTCCAATGGAATATATAAGAAAAGTGGAAAAACTTAACCTAGAAGGCTCTAACCTTGCCGAAAATTGGAGGATTTTTTGGCAGAATTTTCAAATTTTCTGCACAGCGGCGAAAATAGACAAAGAAACTGAGGTAGTAAAAGTAGCGGTGTTCCTAAATGCCATTGGACCCGAAGCAGTCGAAGTATTCAATACCTTCGGATTAACTGATGAGGAGAAAAAAGTGTACCAAAATGTGACAAAGGCTTTTGAGGATTTTTGCCGGCCTAAAAAGAATGAAATTTATGAAAGTTTCATATTTAATAACCGAGTGCAAGAAGAATGTGAGCCCTTCGACAGTTTCCTTATGGACATCAAGAAGCTAGTAAAAACCTGTGAATATGGAACTATGGAAGAACGGATGCTAAGGGACAAAATCGTGATGGGGACAAATGATAAAGTTGTACAAAAGAAATTGCTAGAGACAAGTGATTTGAACTTGGCGAAGGCGATACAGTTAGCACGAGCAGCGGAAACATCTAACAGTCAAGCGGCTCAACTACAACGAAAGCCAGCGACAACCGTACATGCAGTTAGCAAACCACATGGAAGTAATCCTAACAATAGATTAAGTGATAGAAATAATTATTTTAATTTTAGGTCAAAACCAAATTATAATCCAGCTACAAAATCTTCAAATAATAGGCAGGTGAATAATAATAAAATATTAGAGTGTAAATTTTGCCTAAGAAGTCACGAACGTAGGAAATGTCCAGCATTCGGAGTAATATGCAATAAGTGCAACGGGAAAAATCACTTTGCGGTAGCTTGCAAATCAACCAAAAGAATGAAGTATACTGAGGTAAGAGAAATTAAAATAAAAAACATAAAGGAGGATAGTGATAATGAATATTACATTGATATTGTGGGGCAAAACCGAAAAAATAAATTAACATGGATGGAACCAATAAAATTAGAAAACGTTTTAATTGATATTAAATTGGATTCGGGAGCGGAGGCAAATGTATTGCCGTTAGATATTTATAAAAAATTAGAAAAGCCGGTATTAAATGAGGCAGATTTCATTGTTTTAAATTATGAGGGAGATGAGATTGAAGCAATAGGTGTGACAAAGTTAGAATGCTGTGTAAGAAATCATAAAATAACTCTTGATTTTGTTGTAGCAAAATCCGGTAAAACGCCTATTTTAGGACTAAGTTCATGTGTGGAATTGAATCTTATGAAGCGCGTTGATAGCATAAACGAACTGCTTACAAAAGAAATTATTTTAGAGAAATATTCTGAATTATTTGAGGGGATAGGGAAATTTGCGAGAAATGTAAAAATTGAAATCAAGGAAAACGCGGTTCCGGTAGCCAAACCAGCACGGCGTATACCGTTGGCTATCCGGGATGCAGTAAAAGAAGAACTTAAAAGACTAGAAAAGTTAAACATAATTGAGAAAAATAGAGACGCTGTAGAGTGGATGTCAAACATTGTTATTGTGGAAAAGCCCAACAAAAAGATTCGGTTGTGTCTAGATCCAAGGGATTTAAATAAGGGGATAAAGTCAATCAACTATCCAATTCCGTCGTTTCGAGAGATTAGTGAAAAGCTAGCCCATAAATCATTTTTTTCAGTACTCGATTTGAAGGATGGGTACTGGCAAATAGAGCTCGATGAAATCTCAACTAAATTGTGCACATTTAGCACACCATTTGGGTGTTACCGTTTTAGGAGGCTGCCCTTTGGAATAAAGACAGCTCCAGAAATGTTCCAAATGCTTAACGAAGAAAATTTTAAAGATATTCCCAATATTGTAATTTATTTAGACGACATCCTTGTCGCGACAGAAACAGAAGAGGAGCATGATGCATAGAGAAAGTGATGACGAGGGCTGAAGAGTTAGGGATCAAATTTAACAAAGAAAAATTCCAATTTAAAGAAAAAACTGTTAAGTTCCTAGGACATGAAATTTCCAAGGAAGGTATAATTTGCGATCCTGATCGGGTGAAGGCGATTGATAACATAAGGAGCCCAAAAGATAAGAAGGACCTCCAACGAATACTGGGGCTAATCAACTATGTACGTGATTTCGTACCAAACCTATCCCATGTTTCGCAACCCTTAAGGGAGTTGTTGCATAAAGGTAAAATATTCAGGTGGGAAGGCGTGCATGAAAAATGTCTGCGTGAAATTAAAAAGTTAATAAAGAATGCACCAAAGTTGCAAATGTTTGACACAAGTAAACATATTGCTATCCAGTGTGACGCCTCGCAACATGGCTTGGGAGCCTGCCTGCTTCAGGAAGGTAAGCCAGTATGGTTTGCGTCAAGATGCTTATCAGATACGGAATGCAGATATTCTCAGATTGAGAAGGAGCTTCTAGCAATTGTCTTCGCATGTTCGAAGTTCCACTACTTCATTTATGGAAAGCAAGTTGAAATATTTACAGATCATAAACCGATCTTAGGACTTTATAAAAAAGAGTTGTCAAAAGTATCCAACCCACGTCTTCAAAGGATGTTACTTCGATTGTTCAAATACGAAGTAGAAATTAAACATTTAGCTGGGAGTGAAATGTTAGTAGCAGACATATTGTCTAGACATTTTGACCAAACGGATAATAATGCTGAAATCCCTGATATTAACTTAGTCATACATTCGCTGAATGTTAGCGACAAGAAGAAAGAAATTTTTAAAGAGGAGACTTCGCTAGATCCGGAGTTAAAAGTAGTAGTAAAATATCTACAGAAGGGTTGGCCTAAAAATAAAATCGGCATTCCAGATAACGTAAAAATTTATTGGAGGTTAAGAAATGACCTTACTTTAGATGAAGGTTTAGTTTTCCTTCACGATAGAGTGATAGTCCCATTAAGTATGCGACAAGAAATTCTGCAGCACCTTCATCAATCTCATCAAGGAATTGAGAAAACTAAGGCGCGTGCTCGCAGTCTCATTTATTGGCCAGGTTTAAACGAAGCCATTGAAAACCTAATAGCGAAGTGCGAAATATGCCAGCACTACAGAAGTTCAAACACAAAAGAACCCTACCATCCCCATGAAGTACCTAACATTCCATTCGACAAAATTGGAATTGATCATTTGAACTACACAAAAAAAAATATATAGTAGTCAATGACTACCTTTCAAAATATTTAGACATCATCCAGCTCAAGAACAAGACAACTAGCGAAGTTATAACTAAATTAAAGCAAATTTTTTCTTACCATGGCATTCCAAAAAAAATTATAGCAGATAATAGCCCATTTGGATCATTTGAATTTACAAAATTTTGTAGTAAGTACGATATAGAAATTGTGACAACGAGCCCTAGATATCCTAAAGCTAATGGATTAGCGGAAAAATCTGTTCACATAGCGAAAAATTTGATTCGCAGAAGCATCGATTCAAGTCAAGAGTTATGGCTTACCCTTTTAGAGTACCGAAATACTCCAATTAAAAGCACGGACGTGTCCCCCGCGGAAATACTGATGGGCCGTAGACAGAGAACAATTTTACCAGCGCGTGAAACATTATTCAAAATTAATAACGAGCATGTGAAAACTATAAAAAGAAATAACACAAGAAATCGAATGTATTATAATCGCACGGCAAAACCTAAGAATAAATTAGTTACCAATCAAGCAATTTGGTTTCAGGGTGATAAATATTGGGAAAAGCGAAAGTAGTGGTAACACATAGGTCTCCGCGATCCTATTGGATAGAAAAGGAAGACGGGACAGTCCTACGTAGGAACTCCTCAGTTTTAAGACCAAGAAAAGAATAAATAATCGAGTAAAAAGTTTATTGCATATTGAAGAATGCTGCACATTTCTTAACGTTATTGTAGCAACTGAGTTTTTAGTATAGGTTAGAAATTAAAAAAAAAAATGAAATGTGAAGGAAAAAGAAAGAACTCTTGTATTAAGCAAATTGTAATGCTAGTAGATTTTAAAAGTAAATTCTACAATTCTTGATAAGCTAAGGAAAAAGGAATATTGGTAATATTTAGAATTGAAATGAAAGCAAAATTTTGAATGAATTGTTAATTATTAAGTTAGAGTTATGAATCAAAAGCTAAGGAAAAAGGAATATTGGTAATATTTAGAATTGAAATGAAAGCAAATTTTTAAATGAATTGTTAATTATTAAGTTAGATTTATGAATCAAAAGGGGGAGATGTAGGATCCGTAAGTACTATGTAAAGTCAGACAGTCAGTCTGGAATTATCCTCAGTCCAATAAACACATTTAACAGACTCGGGAGTATCACTATTACAGACCTCACAGTTGGCGATGTATTCCAGCAATTGTTTGGCCATACCAGGCCAAAAGTACTTGTGCCGCAATCGGGCTAGGGTTTTCCCTACTCCACCATGCGATGCTTGGGGAGGCGAATGAGAAGACTCGACGAGAGACGCGGTCAGTTCCATTGGAATCCATACCTTCCAGGTTAAATCGTCAGTAATCGGGTTTCCAGTACGTGGAGAGGTACGCTTGAAAACGTACCCATCTTCAACTCGCAGGTCTGGCAACTGCGGTGAGGCTTGCCTGAGTCTTTCAACCAGACGAAGATAATCAGGTGACTTGAAGGACCTGGCATTTAGATCCACGTCGAAACACAAGGACAATTCGTCAACGCAATCCACGCGTGACAAGGCATCGGGAACCACATTGTGGGCGCCTTTACGGTGTTCGATCGTAAAGTCGAACCCCTGAAGCTTAAGACTCCACCGGGCTAAACGGTCGTTAAGCTCCTTCTGGCTCATGAGCCATTTCAGACTGGCATGGTCAGTAATGACAGTGAAAGTCTGTCCCTCCACATAAGCTCTAAACTTTTTTATACTCAGAACGGCTGCGTAGCATTCGAGCTCAGTAATGGTGTAGTTCCGTTGTGCTCCGTTAAATTTCTGGGACATATAAGCAATCGGATGTTCTTCGCCATCCGTGTCCTTTTGAAAAAGCACACTACCTACACCAGTCCTGCTGGCATCGCACTGAATATAAAAAGGCTTCGAAAAATCTGGAGTGACTAAAAGAGGAGCTTGCGTCATCAGCTCTTTCAAAGTCCCGAATGCCTGCTGGGCCTCTTCAGTCCAACTAAAAGATTTAGACTTCAAACAATCCGTGATTGGAGAAGCCACGCTAGCATAATTGGGTATGAAACGCTGATACCATCCGGTCATACCCAAGAACCTCCGGGTCTGCTTATGAGACTTCGGAGTCGGGAAGTCCGTGATGGCCGTCACCTTATTAGGATCGGTTTTCAGAGTCCCATCACCGATTATGAAGCCGAGATACTTCACTTCAGTCACGCAAAATTTGCTTTTAGATAAATTGATGGTTAACCCCGCGCGACGGAGACAGCTGGCCACTTCGTCCAAAAGCTTTAGGTGGGAGTCAAAGTCAGGTGAAACAATGAGCAGGTCGTCCAGATAAACAAAAACGTTTTCACGTAAATGGCCCGGGATGGTCTTATCCATCAAGCGACACATGCGCTGTGGAGCGTTACATAAGCCGTAAGGCATTACTGTGAACTGGTACAGTGGACGACCAGGGACAGTGAAAGCTGTCCGCTCTCGCGACTTCATCTCTAAAGGGATTTGCCAGAAGGAATCCTTAAGGTCTAAGCTGGTGATGAACTTGGTGTCTTGAAGACGACTAAGTAGACCATCTATATGGGGAAGAGGGTAGGCGTCCTTGATAGTGACACTGTAGACCTTGCGAGAGTCAAGGCACAGGCGGACCTTACCTGGTTTACGAACCAACACCACTGGAGAATTCCAGGGACTATTTGATGGCTCAATCACCCCCAGCGACAGCATCCTGTCCAACTCACCATACATCAGCTGTTGTACAGAGGGTGAGACGGGATAATGTCTCTGTTTAATAGGAACTGAGTTACCAGTGTCAATGATGTGTTCCTCCAGGTTAGTCTTTCCCAGTCCGAAGACATCGAAGGAGGGAAATCTGGCCTTGACGCGTTCCAACCGTTCGCATTGCGTGGACGTTAAGTCGTGCATTTTTGCTGACACGGATGGAGCGTTTATCTCGCCGACTATCTGGGGAGCGAGGCCGAAAAGATTCCAAAAATCCATCCCTAGGTACAGTCTCTGAGCTGAGACTGGGCACCACATATATGGTTATATCACGGGTCCTTCCTCCAAAGGATATCGGAACTCGAATATAACCGCAAAGTCTCTGCGGAGCCCCGTCAGCAGTATGCACTACAGAGTGCAAAGTGTAGACTGTCACTTCGGGATGATTGACTAGAAACGCTTCGGCATCTCTTCCCAGACAGCTAACAGTGGCACCACTGTCCAACAAACCAATCACCTCTTCGTTACCTAACATGACCTTAGTAAACAGCCGAGGATCTGACGAATCAGATGAAGGCAGAAACAATTTTCTGCAAACATTGTCGCTTCTCCTTAGCTCGTACTCTAATTTGGGGAGGGGTATGTTTGGAAATTGGGGAGTCCACGAAAGGTGGCTCCGAAAAGATGCGGGCACGAGTGGAGATATATCTCTTCCAACGGGAAAGGAACGAACGTTTAACCTCCTCTGAGGGAAAAACAGGGAGAGCATCAGTGGACGTAAAGTCGCTGATAGTAGACATATCAGGTGTTACATACGTATCTAGCGGGATAACGGGCGGACTTAGTTCAGGCGCGGCCTCCCGTACGGTCTCGCACCCCGGCTTCGGTTTCCCTGGCAGGTGGGGCACACTGGTGTCACGACTCCTGGCTTGCCACACTTGTAGCAGAACAAGCCACGAGTCTCAGATGGGCAGTCCATAAATGGATGGCCCGGTTGCTGGCAATTCCAACACCGGAGCGATCGGGGATTCGTCTGGGTCTGACTCGAAGAGGTTATTGCGTCTACTCCTGGTGAAGACAGGTTTGGGAGTATTTGCTCAGTACTATTCGACGGCGGGTATTCAATTTCGTGTAGCTGCCTATCGGGTCTACGCTCTAAGCGTTTCTGTTTCTGCCAGCGCTCCACACGAATGCAGGTCTCCCGCAATTGTTGCATGCTGGTGAAACTGTGGCCTATAACCGCTGACCCTAGCGTGTAATTCAAGTTTCGGACCACTATCCCTAATAATCCGTTTGCAGACATAGGATGAGTCATCCGATTGTGCAGCGACAGCAGCTGGGCAGTAAAATAATCGAAGGAAAGATTTTGCTGCTTGGTGTCCATCATCTGCAAAATCAATTCTTCGTCCGATTCCCTACTCCGAAAGTGTTGAATGAGTTGTGTCCGTACGGTTTCCCAATCAGGATCCAAATATTGACGCCTAAATTGTGACCAATACCAATCGGCGGCTTGGCCCGACAACAATGCCGAGAGATTACGGCACACCTCTGAGTGACTAACTCCATCATCGCGAGCCTTCAGCTCCACCCGGAACAGAAACTCCTCCGCCGACAACATTTTGTCCTCGCCGGAGAACTTTAGGTTCCAGAAGGTAACTGGAGACTTGCGGTGTTGAATCGCCAGTGACGAAACTATTCCGCCGTTTGCCTGCGGATTCCCCACTGGTATAGAAAACTGGTCACTGGCGGCGCGAGGGGTCACTGGCATTTCAACCGGTCGCTGCTGAGCTATAAGCGTGGTTACTAGTTGACTCAACTGTAAAACTCGCTCCTCTAGCGAAGGAGTAGGGTCGGGGACAGTGGGTGTATCACCTTGACCGGCTTCGGTTCCATTACGAAGATTACTTCCACCAGAAGATGTACCCGCAGTCTTTCCACTTCTAAGTTCCATGCCCCAATTCACTTCGATAATACTAAAGATCCAACCCTTAACTTTGAGGAGATAACATCAGGGTAACGGCAAATATACAATTCAAAAAAATCAAAGTAAAATTTGAAGCAAAACTGACACCCTCAGAGCAAAAGCGGGCTAAAATAACAAAGAGAGCGAACACGGTTCGGGGTTTTTTTTAGCGCAAAAGAGGAATATCTTCGTATTCTTAGAGTAAAAATGGTATAACTATACTTCAGCGCAAAAACGGTGTATCAAAAAACCGATAGCAAAAGCGGGTTAACTTTTTACTCCGCTTTTGCTCTTAATGAAAACTTATACCGCTTTTGCGCTGAACAAAAATTTAAATCGCTTTTGCTCTCAATAAACGCGTCAAATTTGTTTTCATCACACTAGGGTTGAAAACGCTGCTTTAGATTTTATTTTTTGAATTCTGCTTTTTCTCCCTTGTAACGTAATATAGAAAGTTCGCCGTCGCCTGGTCCCAAACCCAGGGTGTGAAAGGAGGCGGGTACTCTATCTGCTGAATTGACCAGGATCGGGAAACCGAAGAAACAGGGCAAGAGACCGTATTTTTCGAAGCGGCACCGACAGCAGCGTATCCATTGCTGGGACGTCCCGCTCGGACCGAAAATACTGTGGAAGAAGATGCTCGCCCTTTCACGCCAACTAACTATTCCTATTGAAACCCACTACTATCTAAAGCGCCTACAAGGATATAGTTTATTACTATAAGAAAGATAAACGGCGAAAGTAAACATCCTTGTCGTACTCCTGAGTTCATCTCAAAGGTTTCGGTTAATTTTAACTATATTAACACATTTTTGCTATTTTTGAAAATTTCGTTTTTGAATACCTCCGGTTACCCGATCACCTTTAAATTTTGCACACAGCTTCAGCTCCGATGACAATGCAATATGGTATACTCATTACACCGTTAGATCCATGGCGGAGGTCTCCAGAGGACGGCTTACTGTTTTCTTCACGGAACAAATTTTGCAATCGATTTTTCAAATACTTCCGGATATCCTATCATTCTGAAATTTTGCACACAGCTTTAGCTCCGAAGACAATGCAATATGGTATATACCTTTTTTTTATGTGAAAGACTAGAGTCTCAGGGAAGACCCTTTATACTGTCGACAATCTATTTTCTTCATATAGAGTGCAATGTCGAACAGCAGCTCTAGTCGGGGAAGGAAGGCACTGCCACAACCTACCCGCGATATTTTTCAGTCCACCTACTTCCAACCATTACTATTGCGACTTTGGCATTGGGGCATCGAGAAACAGCTCGCTGGAGTGTTATGCCTCCTGAAACGAGTTGAATTTCATCAACCAACCGATGATATGCGCTTTGGCGGAGCGGGGAAGGGCTAAGGAAGGCTATGACAAGAGGAATCAGGAATGTAAAGAGGGAAGAAGAAAGAAGGAAAGTTATGTAGGTGGGAAATTGGAAAAGGCGAAGGACCGTGGGGCTTGGCCGGGAATCGAACCCGGGACCTCTCGGATAGTAGCTAGACGCCTTACTCCCTAGGCTACCGAGGCCCCCAATTTAGATCCATGGAGGCCGTCTCAGGAGGGCGGGTTGAAATATTCTTCACAACCCCTTCGACATGGGTATCAAATGAAAGGATATGACAAGTATAACACCATAACCAATATAGTATGCTCAATATATCGTTTGGTCCATGGCGGCCATCTCAAGAGGGCAGATTACCATTTTCTTCACTGCCCCCGAAACATGGGTATCAAATGAAATGGTATGATAAGTAGAACACCATAAGAAATATAGTATACTCAATTTATCGTTTGGTCCATCGCGGCCATCTAAAGAGGGCGAATTACCATTTTCTTCACAACCCCTTCGACATGAGTATCAAATGAAAGAGTATCATAAGTAGAATACCATAAGCAATATAGTATACTTAATATTTCGTTTGGTCCATTGCGGCCATCTCAAGAGGGCGGACTAACATTTTCCTCTCAACCCCCTCGACATGGGTATTACATGAAAGGACATCATAAGTCCAATGCAATATGCTATGTCTTTATATCCACGGCGGCCTCCTCAGGGGGGTGGGTTAAGATTCTCTTCAGAATTCTTTCGACATGGGTAACCAAATGAAAGCGTATGATAAGTAGAAGAGACTATTAGTAATATAGTATACTCAATATATCGTTTGGTCGATGGCGGCCATCTCAAGAGGGCGGTTTAGCATTTTCTTCACAACCCCCTCGACATGGGTATGACAAGTAGAATATCATAAGCAATATAGAATACTCAATATTGCGTTTGATCCATGGCGGCCATCTCAAGAGGGCGGATTAACATTATCTTCACAACAACCGCGACGTGGGTACTACAGGAAAGGGTGTGATAAGTAGAATACAATAAGCTAATGGCGTCATTATAAATTTAACTTGGCGGCTAACATAAACTGGTGGATTGCCTAACTTTACAACAACCTCGAAATGGGAATCAAATGAAAGGACATGCCATGTAGAACAAAATAAGCTATGTGACATAATTCAAAATTTAATATGCACACCAGTTACATAATGGAAATTAATACGGTAAATTATTTAAAGTAAAATGAAAGATAAAAGTTTCAGATAATGAAATATAATTTATAGATGTTATTTTAAACGACGCCTACAAGTCTTCATAAACAGATGCCTACGTCGTATCCTAAAAATCCGCTGGCAAGATAGAATTTCAAATGAAGAGCTATGGCGCCGTGCCGGCCAAGAAAGGATAGACGACCAAATCAGGCGAAGGAAATGGAATTGGGTTGGCCACACCTTGCGACGCGATAACGAAAATCTAGCCAAACAGGCCCTTGACTGGAACCCGCAAGGATCCCGTCGAGTTGGAAGACCTAGAACAACGTGGAGGAGAACCCTACTAGCAGAGGCCGCAACTACTGGGAGATCCTGGTCAGAGCTAAGAGCTGTCGCGCAAAACAGAGTCCGCTGGAGGGCAACTGTTTCCGCCCTATGTCCCACGAGGGATTAAGGGGCACATAGATAGATAGATTTTAAACGAAAAAACGCGGGGGTCATGCTATAGACAATAGTTGGAGTGTAGAGTAGCTGGGTTGAGAAGTCATTCGCATCAATCATGTATGCGCCCCACGTTTTTTCGTTTAAAATCTTACAAATATTTTCAAAGCTATTACAAAATCACAATCACAAATTTTCAGGACTATCTGTATGGGGTTAGGAATATGTTAGAGGTTCTAAATCTGTATGGGGCTTGGACACATTATTTTATTCTTTTTAGCTCGTTATAAAAACGTGCTATATTAAAAAGTTTTTTTTATCTAATAATTATTTTCCGTTCAGTCATGTCTTTATTGTGTAGTTAGATATTGGCCTTTAATTATTAAAAAAATTCAATTTTATTTAATATTTGGATTTCACAATTTCAGTTTCAAAATGAGTGCTCTTTTCATTTTAATATTATTAAGTTTCTTTTTTGACAATAATATCTCCAATTCTTCAGTTTGCAATTCTGAATTTTTGAACAAATTTAAATTTTTTTTACAAAATACAAAAATTACTAAGTAAAAATAGTAAATTGAAAAAAATCATAAATTGCAAACATTATAAAAATTGAAGTTAGTAATAAAGATAAAAGATAAACATGTGAAAAATTTACATATGTCAGAAATGTAAAAATCCCTAAATATGTAGTCAAAATGGGAAAATAGCAAAAACATAAAACTTATCATAAACAATTACAAAGACTTTACACATTCAAAGTCAAATCTTACAAACGCGAAAATTCCAAAAATTCCAATATTATGAATAGAGTTGCATTGTATTCCTAGGAAAATGAAGAAAATGTGGTCTAAAAATAGATTTCGAAGTAATAATGTAGCGACGGAGGTATAAATAAAAACTGAGGGCAAAAGCGGTTTAAGTTTTCGTAGAGGGCAAAAACGGTTTAGAGAGTTAATCCGCTTTTGCTCTAAGACTTTTGCCGTTCCGTTCTTGCTCTGAATAATAGTTGAACCATTTTTGCGCTGAAATATTTTTATTCCTCTTTTGCTGCAACATCAAATATAACCCGCTTTTGCTCTGAGGGTGACAACTATCCCCCCGATATACTCAACACAAAAACAAACGATAACCAGTAAGCAAAGAGTGGAATTAACCAAATCAAATAGATATTAATAATGTTGTGTGTAACCCCCGAAAAAAAAAATCAGCAGTGATTAGTGTGTAGCAATAAAAGTGTATTAGATCGTGTATGCTTCGATTCAATAATAACTTAGGAATGGTTGAGCTCGGAAATCCATTACCTCTCAGGGCTCCCGCATGTCGATGACAGTTGGCGAAGACTATGACTCACAGTCATCACCAAGTGCCATCCACATCGCCGACACAGCTACAGGTGTCACGAAAGGGAAACTTCTTCAACAAAATAAAAAAATTTGGAAATGAACCGCTGCCCAACCCAACTGAGCTACCTTTCGGAAAATCAATCAGGAGGGAGGAACAGACGGGAAAAAAACTCGGGACATAAACAAAAAAATAGAAAAAAAAGCTGGATGGACCATCAGGATGGCAAGGGGCGCAGTGGCAGGCGGTAACACGCCTGATACCAGAGACGGTTAAGCCCTTGTACCAACTTCAACGTCCACCAGGAAAAATTAATTGAGGAACCTGTTCTTGGAACGCCGCAGTGTCAGATGGTATCACGTCTGTTACCAGAGACACCGACAAAGAAAAAAGGACAAAGGGAAACCACTACTAGACCTACACGCATAGCCAAGCGAACACCGCTTGTTAGCAAGCCGTGCAGGTCAGCATGGTTCGAAGCTACTCCAAAAAGAAGAAGTTACCGCGTAAGATAAAGGGTAGGCCTAAAAGCGAAAACAAAGAAAAATTCACATAGAATTTGGACAATGATGCTGAAAAAAAAAATCGAAAAAACCAGACAAGGACTAAGGCCTCGCGGTACTACCTTAGCCCACAGCGAGCGCTTGGTAAAAGTGGTGAACAATAAACAAAAAAAAATTAAACGTTGTCCGTGAAGGCACAAGTGGTAATAAACACCAAAAAAAATTTAAACTTCAAGGTCCGTGTAGGACTATTAACGGGCTTTAAAAGCCGCGTTGGGCGCCATTTATGTAACAGCATAATGGCGCGACTATATATTGGGCGCCACTTATGCGAGGTATTGCCCCCTAGCCAGAAGCCCGGAAAAGCATGATCAAGGAGTCAATACCATACATAAGAAAAAAAAAATCCGGAACTCCTATGCCGGCCACACGGAGTTCACTAGCTCGCCGGGGGGTCGTGGGGTGTGTGGCCGGGCCTATACGCAGTTTGGTTCACCACTTACCTGTGACTAGGCAAATCCATCTTCAGTTCCAATCATCCCTCGGGCCTCGCCTGAGCCGTGTCATTGCAATCTGTTTCCCTGACAGCTCATAATATTGAAGACTATCAGCTTCAGGAAAAGGCACTATTTAAGAACCCTGAAAAGAAATGACATCCGCCCCAACCATTCCACAAAAAAATCTAACACACGGACCTTCTATTTATAATCATTTAATAATCCTGTCTATTACAGGAACAATCATCATAACAAACAATACAATGAATAACTGACAACGCCAATCTTCCAAGACAATAATCGCGGATCCTTGTCAGATATCGAATTTCAACGCTCAAATTAAAAAACTTAATATACAATTAAATTATCATATGTATATCTGTATGAAGACGAAAGATAAAAAAACGCGCAGTAATGGTACCAGTACTCCTCGTTTTGTACAAACGATATAACAAACAACAGAGTCACTTAAAGGAAGAACAAATTCCCTGGAAACAACACAAGAAAGAATACAATAGTTCCAACAAGGAGCAAAATAAATTCATAAATTATAAATAAGATTTTAAAATTAATACTAACTACGATTAAAATTATTATTTTAGTAATAAATGTAATGAATTAAAGCATGAAGATTATTTGTTTATTTTATTTTAGTGTATTTTGTGTGTTTTTTTTTTGTTTTTTTTTCTTGCAGCGGAACTGCGACTTAACGTTTTTTTTTCGCTTTGTCTACCAATTCACAGCAGTACGTCAAAAGGATTTCTTCAATGCCCTGCTGCAGAAGTTTTGCGAGATTGGATGAAACTTCAAAGAACAACAAAAAACCTTTGGAATCAAAGCTTTCTTCAAAAACTTTCTTTATATTTGACCACAACGTTCATCAAGCAAGGTATGTGCACTTCGCAGGAGATCAATTTCACCCTATATAAGTTCTAACAAGCACAGTTTACCTCTCCGAGCACCTTTATTGTATTGCTCATCTAACCTTTTTTCGGACTTCAACAAAAATGGTTTGCACTTCTTTTCTGTATTTGCACAGGAATGAACAGACAAAATTTGTTAATTTTTCCCCAGGCTGAATATACCTGCATCGGTTAAAACCAATACCATTGAACTGCACAGCCACACAAGTTGATAACTTTTTCCATTCAATCTAATATTTCCTTCATTTTTTTCTTTATAACCACAAAATGTACATATAAATGAATGATGTTAAATTTTAAGCACTTTTTTTATACGTTTTGTTGTAATTGAAAACTTGTGTTTTTATCAAGTCACCAGTCAATTCCTTCGAAAGTCGGCAAATGCAAAGTCATTACATTCACTCGTCGTCTTGATGGTGAGTGGATTCTCCTTGAAGAAAATATTCTTTTTTGAAGTTGTATTGCTTTATAGAGGTGACTTCACTCAACAATTATATAGATATATATATCTATAAGTCGTTTTATTTGAATTTCTGGCTATATGTGCTCACCACTACTAGATCGCAGCACTTTTTAATGATTTCAAGAAATCTAACAAACGAATTATATTTTTTTGCCGATTGGTAACTGGTGCCCGAATTTCAACCCTCAACAGAATTTCACCAAAAAAACAAACTTCCTCTTCCAAAAAAGTCTCTTTTTCTCCCCCAAAATCCGACCCCCTTCAATTATTTTTCTTTCCTCGCCTACTCGTTTAAAATTTTCCCTTTTCCTACAAAGTGATTTTCTACAAATTCCCCATTACAAGGTGATTTCAAAATAAATTTCCCAACCAAAATAAATTTTACAACCGACCGTTACAATACTAAAGCTGTTACATCCATCGTATAGTTGTGTGATGGAACCACTAGAACTGTTTCCACCATGGTCTGAACTGTTCCGACTTCGACTTGTCCTACTCCGAATATTGGTGCGGTGATACGCCTTTTGGGCATCGCCAGGGTTTGAACGGCGTATTCTGATATAAATGATGACTGTGATCCGGGGTGAAGGAGTGCTCTGAAGGTTCTCTGTATTCCGTGTGTTCCTTGTAATGTTATGAGGGCTGTGTAGAGAAGGACTTCTTTATGTGATGAAGAATGCAGCGCGTTTATCTGGCCTTGCGGTATAGCAGTTTGAGCTATAGTAGTAGAATCGAGTGAATGGAGATTCGTATGGTTCGAGCTTGCCTCAGAGTTTGTGGGATTTGGAGATGTCGACATAGTGGGATTAATATGTAGAAGAGAATGGTGTATTTTCTTGCAATGGATGCAGGTGTGGTTACTAGGACAGGTTGATGAGCGATGTCCGTGTCCTAGGCAGTTGATACACAGACCATTGCGTCGTACGATGCTGTTCTTTTCGGTGAAGGGAAGCGCGGTTAACTGTGGACAATTCCTCACTGAATGGTCCTTTCCGCAATGCACACATGTGGAAGTTCGATTGACGACGAATGATTGGACTCTGGAGATAGGTTTGGATTGTTGGATGGCTTTGATAGGTTTCGTCGAGTCGATGGCCTCCAACGTGCGAAAACGAGTTTCTAGGAATTGCTTTAGAGTGTCGAAAGAAGGTAGCTTATTATCACTGGCGATTTGCTGTTCCCAGAGTTGTAAGGAGTCTCTAGGCAATTTCCTAGTCACTATATAAATTAGTATTAAATCGAAGATATTTTGTACATTTAAATTTTGCAGGTTTTGTACACTTGCTGTAGTGGTATCGAGTAATCTTTCACACATTCGGCGGTTTCCATAGCTTGGGCTTGGTTAAACAATTTGTCGAGCTGAACGTGTACCAACATTCTTTTATTATCAAAACGCTCGTTCAAAATATTCCACGCTGTTTCATAATTGTTGTTCGCGATCGCAAATCCCTGAATGAGTCACGCGGCCTCACCGTGGGTACTTGCCTTCAAATAGTGTAATTTCTCGGCGTTGGACAGATTTTTCTTATTGTGTATAAGAGCCACAAAAAGATCATGCAATGAGGTCCACTCGGCATGATTTCCTGAAAAGCTTGGCAGAGAAATACGAGGGAGCTTCACGAGGTACTTTCTCCGGAATCAATGTTTGGGTTTGATTCACGCGAACATGCTGCTACGGGGGTGCTATGGATAGAAGTTTCTGGCGGTGTTATCAGGAGCGCGTTCAAAAACCTTACTATAGTAAACCACGAGGTACTGTCTAGCAACAGGATACATTCCGGCGGTGTGGAGGGAAACCAAAGTGGTATTTCTCCCTAAGCCAGGCAAGAAGGACTACACCGAGGCGAAGTCCTCCAGGCCAGTCAGCCTAACATCCTTTCTGTTGAAAACAATGGAAAGAGTGGTGGCAGACCACCTGGAGAGTACTATGCTAAGGAGGCACCCTTTAAGTAGAAGCCAGCACGCTTACCAGGCTGGCAGATCTACAGAAACGGCACTTCACCAACTGGTGCGAGTAGCCGAGGGGGAACTGTATACCGGAGGCATAGCGATGGCCGTTATTATGGACATCGAAGGCGCCTTCGACAAGATACAGTTCAACAAACTCAAAGACGCTCTGGTGAGGCGAGAGGTCAGCCCTATGATTGTAAGGTGGGTGGACAGCATGCTGAAAAACAGAGCGGTAAGGATTCAGACAGGAGACTCGCGGCTTCGAGGGAGGGTCAGCAAGGGATGCCCACAGGGCGGGGTGCTATCGCCCCTCCTGTGGAACATCACTGTGGACACTCTGCTCAGGCGGCTAGAGGAAATGGGCGTGCATACCGTTGGGTATGCAGATGATGTAGCGATTGTGGCACGTGGCAAGTTTATGAGCACTACGGCAGATATCATGAGGAATGCACTCCAAGTGGTTGAGCAGTGGTGTACGGAACAGGGCCTCACCATAAATGCTAATAAGACAGACGCGATAATCTTCACTAGGAAGATTAAAGATCTGGATTTTCAGCCCCTCATGCTTTTTGGATCGAGGATCAAGGTGTCTGGGATGGTCAAGTATCTGGGTGTATACTTGGACTCGCGACTAACCTGGAAATACCACGTTGAAGAGAAGATTAAGAAGGCGACAAGGGTGCTTCACCAGTGCAGAAGAGTATGTGGACTAAGGTGGGGTATCTCACCAAGGTTAGCATACTGGACATATACCATGATGGTGAGACCCATCATAACTTATGCCTCGGTGGTCTGGTGGACTAAAGCCACACAGAAAACCGTCAAGAGGCATTTGGACAAGGTGCAAAGAATGGCCTGCGTAGGTGTGAGCGGTGCTTTCCGCACCACACCCGCCGCGGCATTGGAGGCGCTGTTAGGGCTGCTGCCGTTAGACCTCCAGGTGATGAAGACTGCGGCAGCCTCAGCGATTCGGATGAGACGGGATGCCGCATGGCAGGCGTCAGGAACCTTATATGGGCACATGAAGATCCTGGATCGCATTAAAGGGATTAGGGAGCTCATGATGCCCATGGAAGGGATCACAAAAATGAGGGTGACCGAAAGGTATCATAAAACCCTCATAGGGAACGGGACGCTCCCCGAAGGGAGACCGGAAGACATATATATCTTCACGGACGGATCCAAGATTGACGGCAGAGCAGGTGCGGGAGTCTTCTCGGAGGACTTAAATCTGACCTGCTCTCTGGCTTTGGGGAATTACACCTCAGTCTACCAGGCGGAAATGCTTGCTCTGCTGCACGCGCTGGATCACATAAATGAGGGTCAGGTGCAGGGAAGAAGTATCCTTATAGCACTGGACAATCAGGCTGTGATTAAGCGCATGAACCAGACAGAGATTAATGCGTCTCTGGCGTTGGAATGTGTCCAAAAACTGAACAGGTGTGCGCAACAAAACAACGTGACGCTAGCTTGGGTTAGAGGACATACAGGCATCGATGGGAACGAAAAGGCGGACAACCTGGCAAAACAGGGGTCAACCTCGGAATTCTGGGGACCGGAGCCATACTCTGCCATTGGCAGAGGGTTGGTAAGGAACTACATCGAGAAATGGGTCGCTGAGGAACACCGGAGACGGTGGGACGCTATGACCACGTGTAGGCAGGCTAAGATGGTGCTTACGCTGCCGATTACCGCAGCCAGAAGAAGGATCCTGCATATGCAAAGGAGAACCCTCAGATGGTTGGTGGCACTGATTACAGGACACGGATGTTTCAGGTATCACCTAAAAAGAATGGGAATTCTGGAGGATGACACCTGTCGGATGTGCCTGGAGGAACCTGAGACGGCCACACACATAGTGTGTCACTGTCCGGCGGTGGCGAGGAAAAGGGATGCCATAACTGGACTCCAGTGGATGGAGGACATGAGGCAGACTCCCTTCAATCAGCTGCTTGCGATAACTAGGGGAGTCGAAGTAAGGGAGCAATGGGACAACCCACTGCAACCCCAATAAGATGACTCTAGGCAGAGGGACGAAAAGGGACCCGCAAATAGTGGTCTGATTCGGTATCCCTCGAAAATCTATATATATATAAACCACGAGGTAAGCCGTGGTTATGCTGTGTCACTTCACTTAACCACGGTGGTTTATGCTTAACCACGGATGTTTTTGAACGCCCCGTGGTTAACTACGAGTTAAAGAAGAAGAAGAAAAAACGTCAAAATTTATATGTACAACGAAAATACTTTGATTTTTAAATAAATGAAGCAAAAAAGATTTTGATTATAAATATAATGGAAAATAGGAAAAAAAAAATTGTTGTTGATTGTGGCCTCTTTAGGAAGTAATTTTCATAGTTCCTTGAATAGTGCAGTGAACAAGGTAACTTCGCCAATGAATGTATATATTGATTTATATGTAGTTAATTAGTTTTATTCATTTAGATTATGGAGGATAATATGTCTGAATCAAGCGAAGGCTCGGACAGCGATGATGAATTGTTGTATACGACGGTTCTTGCAAGTGCACATTTCAAAAATTAACCTAATCGTATTTCAGGGTTCATAGAAAGAGTTGTTAGAAACCACAACAACACGGAGTTCCAACAACATTTCCGTTTGACAAGGCAGGCGTTCGAGTTTCTATTAGCTAAAGTTGCTAGAAATTTTGAAAATAGCGAGGTTGGACGACCAATGATTGATACCGAAAAGCAACTACTTGCAGTAATGTGGCTTTTAGCAAACCAGGAATGTTACAGGTAGAACGTGATTTCTGGAAAAAATTATATTTAACATGATGCTTTTCTGGAATTTTAGGTCTGTGAGTGAAAGGTTCGACATGCCCAAATCAAGCTTATCATACGCTTTTTTCCGCACCGTTAATGCTATTAATAGGCTTTCATCTGAAATAATTACATGGCCGACACAAACGGAAATTGCAGCATCCAGGCAGCAATTTGAATTAATTTCAAAGTTAAAAAATTGTATAGGCGCTATAGACGGTACTTACGTAGCGATAAAAGCGCCAAAGGAGCAGGCCCATTGCTACACAAATAGGAAGAAATTCCATTCGGTGACACTGCAAGCCATTTGCAACCATAGAATGCAATTTCTGGATTGCTCGGTTGGATATCCAAGTTCCGTTCATGATGCCCGGATATTTCAAAATTCTGTAATATACGAGAAAGCGGAAGAATCGACAGATCACATGTTTCCGTTTAATTCTGTGATCTTAGGCGATAAAGCTTATCCGATTAAACGGTGGTGCATCCCACCATATTTGGATAATGGAAACTTATCTGACCAGCAGAAAAATTTCAACAAGTGTCACAGCACTGCGAGGCAAGTCGTTGAAAGAAGTTTCGCACTTTTATTTGGAAGGTGGAGGAGGTTGAAATATGTTGACATGAACAGTGGATGCAATTCCCGCTACAGTAATGGCTTGTTGCTGTTTGCACAACATTTGCTTGTTATTCCCTGATGACTTACGAGATACATATATAACAAAGGGGATTCATGCTGCCACTACTAATGAAACTAATAACAACCCCATTCGAAATGTAAACAACGCGACAGGAAATGCTCTTCGAGGTTTAATGGCGGCTGAACTACATAATTAAAACACAATTATTTTTCATTATTTGTATACTTTTTAATTCCATTGATTTTATTGTCGATATTAAATAAAAACTAAAACTAGTAAATTCATTTTTTTAATATTTCCTGAAACAAAATTAAATTAAAATGGTAAATAACACGAGGGAATAAATGCACCAACGCTGGAAGAAGAAAAAACCAACAAATCTCCAGAGGAATTAATAACATTCCAGCAGAGTTGATCAAAGAAGGAGGCGATTCGCTTTCAGTAGCTATACTTGAGCTACTACGCGAACGACAAAATACCTGTAGATTGGGAGCAAAGTATTATCTCCCCAATACACAGTAAAGAAGACATTCGTCTGTGCAAACTACAGAAGCATATCTCTTCTAAGCACAGTATTCAAACTAATAACAAATATAAGTGAAGCCAGACTGGTACCTTATGCAGAAGCCGCAGTAAGTGAACGCCAAGCTGGGTTCAGAAGAAATAGGTCAACAATAGACCAACTTTTTTCAATAAGCCACGTCCTCCGAAAATGTTGGGAATTAAACATTGAAGTTAATCAATTTTTCGTCGTTTTCAAACAATCGCACGACAGCATCGACAGGGAACAAATGAATGCCACAATACTGGACCTAAACACTCCCTGCAGATAGTGAAATTAACCAAAATGACAATGGAGAAAAACTCAAGGTGTGCAGTCAGAATATAAGGAGAATTGACGGAATCCTTCCAGCAAGGCTAAAAGCAAGGCGATAGGTTGTCATTGCCGAGGAGTAATTTGCAAAGTAAGCTGTAGAGCAGTCGAAGAAGAAGAACTACGTAATTGAAACACAAGTATTTTTTATTATTCTTCATAATTCATTTATTTATTTTTTCAATATTAAATAACAACTAACACTAACAAATTCATTTTTTTTAACTTACATCCTAAAACAAAAATAAATAAAAAAGAAAAATATATATTATTTACAGCTTATCTATTAATTTTTCCATTGTTGTCCTAAATACTTCTGTTGCATTATTTACAGCTGCTATGTATTCTTGGTGAAATTTTAATTTTTGCTCTCTATCGTGCGCTTTATCGAGCAGTCGCTGTTCGCGATATTTCTTGTTGTCTTTGGACATATCGTCCAATATTGTAGCGAATTTTTCGCTATGTAGCCGCTTTCTTTTCTTCGGGACACTTGGCGAGTCCTCTTGTAAGTCATCCACCAGTAAACTGGTGGACGGAGCAATATGGGTGAATAGACTGGATTCAGCGTAGGCGATGGGAGCAATGTCATGGTCTCTGCCAAAAGTATTCTCAAACCACTCTTGGTGTTCAAAAGTGGCCCGCGCTGTGAAATGGGGGACGTACTAACTTTTGCGTCTTCCCTCATCTCATTGCAATATATAAGTGATATATGTATATATATTGCCAATAAAAACTTTTACTTCACATATTTTATATTAATATTATTCTTTTATTTAATACGTTTATTTAACACTAGCAAAAAACCCGCGTGCGTTGCAACGCCTTTCAATAAAAAAAGATTATCCGCGGTAGGAAAAAGTATAATGAAAAAAAGAACAAATCTGCAAAATTGATTTTGGATACATATAAAAATTTAGAGTTACATATAAAAAATATGTTACAACTTTTTTTTAAATTTGATGTTGAGCGCCACCTATCGGAAGAAGTACAATCGACACCTAGCAAACATATTTTTTGGATATGTTTGTCTAAGTGTCTATCGTACTACTGAGACCCCAGGGGCCAGGCAATTGTCAGACATGTAATTTTTCTTCATTATATTACATGTCTGATAATGGACAATATCCGTCTGAAGTCACACTCCTTCAGTACATGACTCCAAGCGTTTACTGTCCATTACCGTCAAAAGCCCATTTTTAAATCTTAAATTAGTATATTCTTTCTTTCAGGATGTAATAATATTTTTTGGATTATTGAATGTTTAATTTAACTAAAAGTCCATACTAATGCCTGCCTCCCCAAAATTTTTATAACACAATGCAGATCTGACTTATTTTCTTGAGATTATACTATGCGCATAAAGTTGCTGACTGTTTCACTAACATTTATTTTTGTTGGGGGTTACCCTTTTAAGACTATTTCATGTGTGCTTATTTTACCATAAGTTTATCACGGGCACCGCTGTGCGAGCAATGTGTAGACTTTTTTTGGAAACAACCAAAACCAAATTTGCCTTTTTATAATGGAACTATATACAGTTCTTCCTCACAATTGGCAAATTCGTCAGCCATATTGGCGCTGCCATTTTGAATTTATAAGGTCCGATCAAACATTTGTTATTTGCTACCTCAAAAAACCCCAGATATCGATTTTCATTGGAATCGGATCACAATTGGCAAATTCGTCGGCCATATTGGGGCGGCCATTTTGAATTTATTAGTTTTGTTTAAACATTCGTTATTTGCTACCTCATAAAACTCCAGATACCGATTGTCATTGGAATCGGAATACAATTGGCAAATTCGTCAGCCATATTGGCGCGGCCATTTTGAATTTATAAGGTCCGATCAAACATTCGTTATTTGCTACCTCAAAAAACCCCAGATATCGATTTTCATTGGAATCGGATCACAATTGGCAAATTCGTCGGCCATATTGGCGCGGCCATTTTGAATTTTTAAGTTTTGACCACAAATTCGTTTTTAGCGACCTTAAGAACCCCTAGATACCCACTTTCATTGAAATCGGAACACAATTTGCAAATTCATATTTTGGTGGCCATTTTGAATTTCGGTCATTTTTCGGCGGCCATTTTGAATTTCGAAAATCGGGCTTCGAGGTGTTTCAGGGCAGACCCCAACGGACCTTCGTGCAAAATTTCGAAGCTCTACGATGACTGGTGCGCCCGCTATAGCGCACACATACATACACGCATACAGAAACTTTCTTTTATTAATTAGATTTATCTATTATTATATTTAATAGTTTTAGATTTCTAGATTTCTATTTTTTATTATGTCACACCGAAAATTACATAACGGTTTTTAATTATACAACTTATTATAGGAGACTTTCTTATCGAATAAACTCCTAACTAATACTCTTACAAAAATTCAAAATAATTTTTAATATCACAATATTTGTGTGGCTATGTTTTTAAAATTGTTTCTGTGTACAGTGTATACATACGTGATATGACAATCGAAATTCCCCAAGTGTATTTAATAGTAGTAGTGAGAATCCAAATTGTGACGTAACCAAAAACACTGTACTTAAAATTATTAGAACAGAAACTGAGTGGATACTTGAATAAAACTTATTACAACGAAACGCGTATATACAAGTAGCGACTGCTACACGCTGCACCGGACTTATTATTGTTATCCTTTATTTTTTTAAACTTTTTTTTTAAATTATTAAATTTATTCTTGCACTGCAGAGCAGCTTCACCTGGAAACCCGTTATTTTCCATTTTTTCCTTAATTATCAACCACGCACGGTCATTTTTGCAGGAGGTGCCATCGAACAAATGCTTCTCTTCTTTGTATGCTGCCAACAAACACTTTTCTTCATTGGCACTCCATGAATTCCTAGAACCTATATTATAAGGAATGAGGGGCGCAACTCATATGGTGAACATTGCGGCCAAGTTAGGCCTATTGTGTACGTACCCCACTAGCGGAACAGACTATCGGCCTTCCGAATGAAGGCAAGAAGGTCTTTAGTTGATGAAGACCGGACTTGGGCAGGGCTCAAGAACTCTCTGATAAACGTTCTTCTTCTAAGCCAGATCAGAGCAGGACGTTCACAAAGAATATGTGTGGAAGTTTCATCGCCTTCCAAGCAGAGTCGGCATTCTGTCTCTTGAGACAGTCCTAGGTTGTGGAGGTGGTACCGCAGTCCTACATGGCCAGTGAGATAGCCCACCAGCAGCCTTAGGTCCGCTCTGTTTAGAGTAATAGTGCCCCTTAAGGCAAAGGGTCTTATAAGATCTTTAGCCTGTCTAAGACGTTGGAATGACTCCCAATAGGCTAGGTTTATTTTCTTAATCCACTCTTCTATCAAGGACTTGGAGGTGGACCAAGAGATGCCACAGAAGGGTTCTGGGCCCTGGAACAACGTCTCAGACCCCTCCCTCGCGAGGCTGTCTGCAGCCTCATTTCCCTCGATACCCCAGTGTCCGGGGACCCAGCAGAGCGAGACCTCGTTTCTTCTGGTCAGGCTCTGGAGTACGTCAAAACACCCTGCTACTATTTTGGAAGAAAACTTCCACGTTGAGAGTGCCTTGATGGCAGCTCGGCTGTCAGAAAAGATTTTAATGTTGGCGCCTTTCAGACCTTTCTAAAGGTTGAGCCTAGCGCAGGTCGCAATGGCATGTATTTCAGTCTGGAAAACAGAGGGCCACTTACCCATTGCCATCGAGACCTTGGAGTTGGGTCCTGCGACACCAGCCTCTGTACCATGTTCCATCTTTGACCCGTCAGTAAACCAGTGGAGATGGTTTGGATCCCTAGGAAGAATAATTTCCTCCCACTCAGAGCGATCCGGGATAATAGCTTTGAATTTCCTTTGGAACCGCAGTTGACTAACCATATGGTCGGATACGCGGCAGATGGAAATGCTTGGGATATTTTTAAGGATATCCATGGGTCCTTTGACCGTATGGGGCCAGTTGGATGAGATCTGAAGTCTCAAGGCACTTATGGCGACGGATTTCCATATGAAGAGATGCAAAGGGGTCAATCCAATGATTGCTTCCATTGCAGCTGTGGGGCAGGTCCGCATAGCTCCGGTAATGGAGAGGCAAGCAAGCCGTTGCAGCTTGCTGCACTTGAGGATCGACGTAACCTGTTTAGTCTTGGGCCACCAAACTATAGCAGCATAAGTGACAACAGGTTTAATGATCGTATTGTACATCCAGTACATCATTTGTGGTGTAAGACCCCATGTCCTACCCAGAAGCCTTTTGCAGGCCCATATGGCCCTTGTAGCTTTGCTGATGACGTAGTCAAGTTGAGCGTTCCAGTTCAGCCTCTTGTCTAAATTTACTCCCAAATATTTGACTGAGTCTGAGTACTCAACTGTGGTATTCTGGATACAGATAGGACCTAGGTCCACTTTGTAGCGTTTGGAAAAAGGTACCAGGACAGCCTTATTTGGGTTAATTGACAGACCTTCCTTGGTACACCATCGTTGAACTTCTCGCAGTGCCGTTCTCATGACCTCTGTAATGGTCAAATCAAACTTCCCAGAGACAATGATGGCAAGATCATCTGCATAACCGATGACATCGAAACCAGATTCAGATAGTTTGATCAAGAGTTCATCCACAACTAGTGACCAGAGTAACGGGGATAAGACTTCACCTTGAGGGCACCCCTTAATAGCCTTAACACTAATGGTGGAGACACCTAGGGTAGAAGAAATGTCACGATCTGCAAGCATGGCATTTATCCACTAAATCGTGTGAGGATGCAGGTTTCTGAGAGCCAGTGCTCTAGAGATGGAATCATAGCCAGTGTTATCGAAAGCACCTTCGATGTCAAGGAACGCGCATAAGGCAGTTTCTTTAGCGAGGAAGGCCTTTTCGATTTTACTGACCAGATGGTGTAAAGCAACCTCTGTTGATTTACCTTTTGAGTAAGCGAACTGGGAGCTATGTAGAGGGAGGGAGAGCTCCAGTTTGCACCTAATATGAAGGTCTAGCAGCACCTAATATGAAGAAAAGAGGTTAAGCTGATAGGTCTGTACGATTTAGGCAGCTCGAGGGGTCTGTTGCCCTGTTTCGGGATAAAAACCACCACGACTTTCCTTCAGATGGTTGGAATGTATCCCCAATTGAAGCTGGCTCTAAACAGGCAGGCCAGGTTGTTGAGGATCAGATCGAGGCCCTTCTGAAGAAGTGCCGGAAAAATTCCGTCTCCTCCGGGTGACTTATAGGGTTGAAAAGAGGCCACTGCCCATTTAACCTTGTCACAGTCGAAGATATTCCCTGAAAGACTGCGGGAATAGCGGTCTGGGATGGTCCTATGACTACACCCAGGATCCAATGGATAAGCGGTCTGGAGGATTGACCCTGGAAAGTGCTCTCTGAGCAGGCACCTTAAGGTTTCCTCATGGTTAGAGGTGTAGGAGCCATCCTCCTTTTTGAGAAGGCCCACTCCGTTGAAAGAGTCTTTGGAAAGTAACTTTTGGAGTCTAGTCGCCTCTGGTAGCGTCTGAAAGCTCTCACAGTGTTTCCGCCAGGCAATCCTTTTGGAACGTCTCAACTCCTTGTTATAGGCTGTTAGGGTGAACCTATATTCATCCCAATACCCGGTGTGTTTTGCTCTATTGAACAATCTCCTAACGTCTCTACGCATTGCAGTTAACCTGTCATTCCACCAGGTCACCTTTCGCGATGACTGAAAGGAAGAGACAATGTTGCTGTCATGGTAGGAAGAGATCAGCACATCAGTAAGCTGCGTGGCCGCATTCTCCAGTTCATACACTGAGCTGATAGAAGCCGCAAGCTGATCTGATTTCGAGGCCACAAGCCCCTGAAACTTAGACCAGTTGGTTTTCTTAGGAACCAAAGAAGAGGCGCGGATATGTGGAAGGTCCACAATGTCAAATCTAATGTGCAGATGATCCGACAGTGAGGCCTCGTCCAGAACACGCCAGTTTTCAATCCTGTCGGATAAAAGCCTGCTCGTGAAGGTGAGGTCCAGCACCTCCTTTCTACTAGCAGTGATAAAAGTGGGTTTGCATCCTCCTTTGCTTTATATCGGTAGTCCCCCAGATGGAGTGGTGAGCATTTGCATCACAGCCGATGACGAATTGCCGGTTTGTCTTGCGACAGAACTCAATGAGATCTTGAACCTCCTGGGGTGGCACTACTGCTACATCCCCGGAAAGTAAGCGGACGCAAGAACGATTTCTTGGAATCCGTTGGCGGTGGGAACCGCAACCGAGATCGCCACTAGATCTCTGGAAATAAAGTTAGTAATGGAGAGATGAGTGACACGATTGTCAATTAAAAGGGCAGCGCGAGGCGCCCCGCATCTCCGATCATATACTAATTTACTTGAGCCAGTGGTAAGCCCTCTGACTTTACCATCGGTTTCCCAAGGCTCCTGAATGAGAGCAAGGGTAAGATGCCTCTCCGCGTAAGTCTTGCACAGGGTGGAGGATGCCCCTTTCGCATGGTGCAAGTTTGCTTGGAGTGCCCTTATGGCGCTCATTTTTTCTCCAAGGAGCGTTTGACAAGCCCGGTCTTCTTGGCCTGTCTAGGACTCTTTGTCCTACCATCTTTGCCCTTGGGGGGTGCTGATTTGCCCCGTGCTCTAACTCCAGGTTCGGCAGGTGTGTTCTTTTTCCGCCCAGCAGTTTGCTCTGCTACAGGCTCCCTGGCGCATGCTGCAGATGCGGGGGTCGGATTTGGAACATCGCCAGATGGACTTGGAGTCGTTGCGAGAGCAGCTCCGCCCTATGGCCACGGCGTTACTGCAGTCCGCGGTAACCACAGAAGCATTAGGAAGTGCCATTTCAGACCCTGTGGTCTGAGTGTCACAGGACGAACCCTGCGCTTGTGGCTGCTTCTTTGAAGGATCTTTATCCTTAAGAATTAGCCTGGTCTGGGAAAAGCGATATGCGATTTTCCCCTTAAGACTAATTAACTTAGCCATGGAAGCGGTATCCACTACCATGACCAAGTGAAGTGTGTTGCCATTTACCCGCCTCTGGACCACTTTCCACTTGTCAGCGGGAACCGAGTTTTGTGCAGCGATAGTAGCCAGCACTTTCTCGTTGCTTAAGGCACCACTCTGGGGGAAATAGCCACGAATAACGTGAGTTTGAGGGAAATTACCCTCTTCCACCAGAGTAATATCAAGAGCACTCTTGCTCTTAATGAAGGAGACGTTACTCCTCACCCATTCGGCTGTGTCAGGGTTTGAGCATACTAACAGCAGCCAGCCTCTTCTTGGGAAACTCCCCTCGAAATTCCTAGAACCTAATAAAAATATACATATAAGTACATTAAAACAGATAAAATAATTTTACAATTTACCTTCGTAAACTGCATTTACTGCGAAAGATCCAGCAGCTTCAGGACCTTCCTGTATAATAACATCGGCCTCCTCCAATGTTTCGACCGGTCCTAAAATTATTTTTATTCAAATATTACCATTTTCCATAAAATAACCTCCACTATTTTCTTCTATTATTTCGTATGTATTCATTGTATTTTTTTTTATTTCTTCACAGATAAGCTAAATTTTCTTTCGCTCGCCAAAAACTGTTTAACGTTTAAACAACTGTCACAGGATTGTTTTGCTTCTTCTTCTTCTTAACTATCGCTAACCATGCTCCCGAGCAGGGTTAAAGTTTAACTACACTATGGTTAAACACGGGAGTTTTTGAACGCCAAAAAGTTATGCTCGTGGTTATGTTGTAGTTAACCACGGAGTTTTTGAACGGCAAAAGTTTACCATAGTTAACCATGCTTAACCATAGTAAGGTTTTTGAACGCGCTCCAGGTCCTCCAATTCACCCACGTGAAGAAGATACACTTCCTCTGGTTCCATGAAGGTTGGTCCTGATATGTACTCGGTTACGGCTTCAATAGGGGTTTCTTCTGCAGCCGCATCTAAAAGGGTAGTACATATGGTTGCTTGCGATCTGCTCCCATAATGAAGTTACGCGAGTAAGCCGCCTTTTAAGGTACTGCGTCGTCTTTCTAGTTTTTGAATCTTTTCCGTAACTCCTGAGGGAGGTTTGCAGATCCTCAAATAACAACTCTTGTTTTTTTACCAATTTCTCCATGATAATTATGGTAATAAATTATTTTGCAGGCCTTAATAATTGCAAGCAGTTCTCTGAGATACACTGCAACCACTGAGTATGCTTTGTTATACCGGCTATATCCGGCTCGAAGGACCAAAAATGTTGAAATGAAATGAAAATGAGTCTTGATCCATCTCCAGTTATTTCCGAAGAACTTTGTCAATTTTTCTAATATACTAATGTATATTCGAAATAGTTTTTCTGTGAAAAAAATTATATTTTGACTCATAACTCTGGAAGTTGGTGGTGTAGAACCTTCGCTTTTACAGTTTAGATAGGTGGGAGTATTATGCGTATACTGCTACCTAATTCATGGAAGTAGGTCATCGGGTTACCAAAATACAGGGTGATATGTAAACCTCTATCAAAAAAATTTCAAAGCGCCCTAGTGACCAAACCGTTACGATTTCTGCCCTCCTCCCATATGATTTTTTGTTCGTCTATCCAAAGCCTATCTACAGCCCGCCACTTTGTAACTTGAGGTGGGACACCCTGCATAAAGAAAACAATATAAAAACAAAATAATTTTCCATATTTTTTTTCTTTTTCCTCCATTTTCCGACCAAACGTGAGGTTTTCCGGGAAAAGCTTATATAACTTTTTTTGTTGAGAATTTTCATAGCTTTAATTTTGTCTTCTTAACATTTTTCCAATTTCGACGTTTTTCCGAGCTACGGTCGGGAAAGCGTCGGAAAATTCTTTCAATCGGATTTTCTCGTGATTTTCACGAAGTACGGCCCGGAACTCAACGGTTACCTTTTCTCCAATTGCTAAACTCCCACCATTCCAAATTTCATTAAACTACAATTTTTTTTGCAGAAGAAATCTCTAGGAGCTCTACTATATTATTATTATACATAGAAGTTATTTTCCAAGCTTTGACGTTCCTGTGGTCGTATGTGGCCCTGACTTTATCTTCTCTGCAGTCGGTGTGGATATCTGCTACTCCTTAAATTCAACTTTGTTGGGTTTCTTACATTAGCTTCAATTCTACTAATGTATTTAATAATTTCTCTGAAATGTAATGTTAGTTTTCGGAGGATTACATTAAACTCAGGGCGATTAATGTAACCATGAAATTCTATTAGCTCAATACGGCTAATATACTTGGAATTCGCATTACCTAAAATTCGTGTAATGCGATCAAGTTGGGATCACTAGCTATATGTAGCGATCTGATATTTATTGGTGAATACAATGAGCTTGTGGAACCTGGTGGGGAGTCGCAGAACTCTGCTGCAAGTTGTGTTTTCCCTTTGTGTTTGTGTTGTTTGACATTTGCCATATTATTGCTGGGTAAGTTAGGTAATACTGTCATTAGTACACTGCTGATTCTATCTTAGGCAGAAGTCGTAAAGATGCGAACGACTGGTTCGATAGTGAATGCAGGCTGGCAACTGAACGTAAGAATGCTGCGTACCGAGCCATGCAGCAGTCTCAGAGAACACGGGCACGCGAAGAGAACTATAAAGAGATCAGAAAAGAAGAAAAGAGAATTCACAGACGAAAAAAGGAAGCCTGGGAAAAAAACTCGTCTGTGAGCTAGAACAGTACAGAGAACAACGGCCGCACCAGCCGCGGGAGTTCTATCAAAGAGTCCGCAGTATGACGCAATTCACACCACGTTGCACATACTGCAAGGACAAAGAAGGGAATCTAATCACCGATCCTAAAGGCATCTTGGAGCGATGGGAAGAGCACTTTCATGAATTGCTAAATGGCGAGCTAACTGAGGATTCGGAGGCTCCACCAATATCTGATGACAATGCTATGCTGCCGCCACCAAGCATAGAAGAAGTTAGCAGAGACATCTGCCGGCTCAAAACCAACAAGGCCTCCGGGTGCAGACGGCATCACAGCGGAGCTGGTTAAATATGGAGGGCCTACATTACACCCAGCGATTCATGAATTAATTGTGCAAGTATGGGAGCAGGAAGTGATGCCAGAAGACTGGAGAAAAGGCATCCTCTGTCCGGTACACAAAAAAGGAGATATCACAGCGTGCGGTATAACGTTGTTGAGTACCGTGTATAAGATATTCTCCGCTATCCTACAAAAGGATGGCCCCATACGCCAGAAACATCATAGACCATTACCAGTGTGGCTTCAGCCCAGGCAAATCAACGACTGATCAGATTTTCACCTTGAGGCAGGCTATGGAAAAATGTGTAGAGTTTCAAAACTTAATTCAACACCACTTCATAGACTTTAAAGCCGCCTATGATAGCATAGCCAGCGTAGAACTCTACAAAGCCATGAGAGAATTCGGCATCCCCAACAAACTGACAAGTCTATGTAGGCTAACCATGATCAATGTGTCAAGCCAAGTAAAGGTATCCTGAATACTGTCCAGACCAATCAACATCTATAATGGACTCCGACAAGGGGACGGTCTGGCCTGCCTCCTTTTCAACCTGGCGTTGGAGAAAGTGATCCGAGATTCGGGCGTGACATCAAGGGGTACAATCCTTCACAAGTCCACCCAATTACTGGCTTACGCAGACGACATTGACATCATTGGAAGAACAACAACAGCTGTACAAGAAGCTTTCACTCAGATTGAGCAAGCGGCAGGAAATCTGGGACTGCACATTAACGAAAGCAAAACAAAGTACATGGTGGCCTCGTCTGGAAGAACACCTAACATTGGTCCCACAATCAAGGTAGCGGAACACGAGTTTGACGTGGTAAAATCATTTACCTACCTTGGGTCAATAGTAGCAGCCGACAATAGCATGGAACCAGAAATACGCGCACGACTGCTAAAAGCCAACAAAGCCTACTATAGTCTGTCAAGGCTCTTCAAATCCAAATATCTAACCATAACGTCTAAACTTTTACTATATAAGACGATGGTCTTACCCGTTCTCACATATGCATCCGAAACGTGGGTGCTTAGCAAAAAGCACTCAAACCTCTTGGGCGTGTTTGAGAGGAAAATACTTCGGAGTATTGTTGGCCCCGTATGTGAGGAAGGACGATTCCGGAGACTACAATGACGAGATCTACGAGCGCTATCGCGACATAGATGTTGTGAAGAAAATAAAGCTCGGTAGGCTCCGGTGGGCAGGGTATCTAGCTCGTATGAGTGAAGATGAGCCGGCTCGGAAAGATCTCTGCGGTAAGACCTATGAGCTGCGACAGCGAGGGAGGCCCAACCTTCGCTGGAAGGATGGCGTGGACCAGGACGCTCAGAGTTTAGGGATGCCAAACTGGATGACATCGGCTCAGAATCGGGACCGGTGGAGAGAACAGTTGCGCGAGGCCAGGACCGGATCCCGGTTGTAGAGCCGTTAAAGAAGAAGAAGAAGTTATGTTTTGGGTTTTGTTATTCATTTTTAATTAATTTATATTTTTCAGGTTCCTGGTGGGAGCTCTTGGTTATGCTGCGGTGGAGCTTCAGTGTTGTCAGGTGAGTAATTTTGTTTTGTAAGAACTGATACTTTGTGGTTAATTAAATTTCGTTCTAGGATGGATGCAGCCGTATTGTTTTAGCTTGGGGGACAATTTTTGTATGCGGGGAACATTTTCAATGGTAAGTGATGTGAATCAAACAAATAGAAACGCATCAACCAATAATGATAGTGATACTGGTGCTGCTAATGAAAGTGATGTCCCTACAATGGACGACGTACAAGAAGCTATGACGAATCTCAAAAACAATAAAGCCCCAGTAAAAGATAGCATAGCAATTGAGATGTGGAAATATGGGGACCAAGAATTAAGGAATGGATTACATAAACTTATAGAATCGATCTGGCGTCAGAAAAAGATCCCACTTGAATGGATGGAAGGTGTGATATGCCCCCTACATAAAAAAGGAGATCAACTCGTTTTTGAGAACTATAGGGGTATTACCCTCCTCAACTCAGCGTATAAAGTACTGTCCACTATTTTATACAAAAAACTTCTACCCATCGCAGAAGGCATAATAGGTAGTTATCAATGTGGCTTTCGACCAGGTAGGTCCACTACAAACCATATTTCCACTCTAAGAAGAATTTTGGAAAAATCATGGGAGTTCAACATCAATATTCACGTACTGTTTATAGACTTCAAGCAAGCATATGACAGCGTCAAGCGTGAGGAGTTATTTAAAGCTATGGAGTGCTTCCGATTTCCAAAACACCTAATCGAAGTAACAGAAGCTACAATCGAGGTAGTACGATGCAGAGTACGAGTTGAACGAGACCTCTTAGATAGTTTCACATCACAGAGAGGCCTGAGACAAGGTGACGCGCTGTCATGCCTCCTATTTAACATAGTGTTGGAGAAGGTGGTGAGAGACGCTGGGGTAGAAACAACGGGATCCATCTTTAACAAGTCAACACAAACGATGGCTTATGCTGATGATGTCGCTCTAATAGGTAGGTCGTTTGCGAGTGTGAAAGACACCTTCATCAAACTGGAAGCAGCTGCGAAAAAGATGGGATTGCTCATCAACGAAGCAAAAACTAAGTATCTTTGTACTTCAAAAAGATACGCAACTCCAAGACAAAATATCACCATAGATGCATATAATATAGAAACCGTTAAAGAATTTACGTATCTTGGACTTGGAACCGTATTGCAAGCTGACAGTGGTGAGACAACGGAGATCAGAAGGAGAATAAACGTTGCTAACAGATGCTATTTTGGACTTCGACAACATCTTACATCCCGCATTTTGTCCAGAGGAATGAAGTGTAAACTATATACCACGCTAATCAAGCCCGTTCTGATGTTTGGATCAGAGGCATGGACTTTGCAAGTGGCTGATGAAACTCTTCTAGGCACTTTTGAAAGAAAAATTCTACGTACAATATTTGGCGGTGTCTGCGAAAACGGTGAATGGAGAAGGAGATATAATCACGAATTATACCAACTGTACCGGGGACCCGACATTGTCAAAAGTATAAAATTAAGTAGATTGCGATGGGTGGCACACGTACAAAGGCTTGACGATAGCGACCCCGCAAAAATAGCGTTGAATCGAATTCTTGATGGAAAGCGAAATTCAGGTCGACTAAAAAAGCGATACATGGACTCCGTTGAGGAAGATTTAGTAAAGTTAGGCGTACGCAACTGGAAGGCATTAGCCAGGAACCGAACGGCATGGAGAGAAATGTTGGAGGAAGCCAAGGCCAATAATAGGCTGTAGTGCTACAGATGATGATGAAGTGTGTTTATACGATTTATTCTTCAACTAATATTTATATTTTTTAGGAAACGCTTGATGAGAGGCCTCTTTTGGGTCTGATTGAAATCACTTTATTTATCAGAAAAATCTCAAAGCTCAATTTTTCTAATAGATTTAAGGGTACCCTACCCATTCTCGGTTTCAAAAAATCGATTTTTTTTGTATTGTCTTATTCGAATCTATAACTCTTCAAAAATATTTCCTGAAAGTTTCAAGTCGAAATTCGGAATACTCTAGGAGTTCCAGCAGATTGATGGTGGGCGCGTCAAATCGCAAATGCTTAGTTTCGCCGTGGCGCGGAAAATTACTTCAAAAACTTTAAACGCATTTTTCTCGAAACTATGTTTTTACGATTGGCGGGCATTGTAAGTCAAAAACTATAAAAGCGATCGTTCTGAAATTTTGATATGTTTTTCTAAACACCAAAAGCTATAACTTAGACTATTTGTAAAAAGATTGATGATGATCTTCTATAATTACAGCCTAATAGTTTACAAAAAAAAACTCGGATTTTGAAAAAAAAAAATTCATAAGTCCACCATTTTGTAAATTTTTGCACTAAACAAATAATAATAGTCTATTCCCTAGCCAAACATGAACTCTTTAAAATTCCGTTCGATTTTTTGGTTTCAGACGTTCCAGTCAATTACAATCATGCCCGCCATCCAAAAAGAGGACTTTTAGTTGACCGCAAAAAAAGGCTATAAAATGTTCATACACAACTATGTTACATTTTTTTCTTGTTCTTAAGGTTTTCAATTACATGTATAAATATATCCGTACCTCATAAGTCGATTTTTCATCATTTACCGGCCCAATGAAAATCACAAAAATCAGAAATCGAGAATGGGTAAGGTACCCTTAAGCTCAAGCACGCTTAAAGATCAAAAGTGATCTGAGTTTGACGCTGACTGGTCGCCGATATTTATTTATCTGCGGAAATTGGTGGGGAACTTTGATTTCGAATTTCGAAATATATGAACAGTTGATCGTCTCTTTCTCTTCTTCTTCTGTCAAATGGATTTGTTATGGTGGCTGGTGAGTATATTTTTCATTTAAATTTTTATGTATATTAATTTATCCACGTTTATTTATTTTCAGATGCTGTCTATGCTGGTGGGATTTGTGGGGGCGGAGTCTGGTAGTCAGTGTTGGGAGGTACGTATTATGTGGAACTTGTTTCTTGATTGTTAATTTTGTTTTTCTTGCAGGTTTTGCCCACGGGAATCTGCGACTTTGTTGTGGCGATGGTGGCCTAATTTTATTTGTGCCCTTTAAGGTATTACCCAGCAAACCACATGTAATGCATAGAACAAAGAAATGCATTCGCCGTACATTACAAGTAAGCTATCTGAAAGTTATCAATCAGCGACTGTTTACAAGTGCCTTACAAATACATTCATTACAAGCAATGTATTAAATTGTTAGGATTTTGGGGATTCAAAAGCGTATTATAAATGGCCAAATACACGAGCACTCTATTCCGCCACTCTAACAAATTTTTGTTGGAGTCTTCAGTAATTAAGCTAATAAAATCGTATCTCATTTTAGATAGCATACATAATGAAAATTATTCATTTTCTATTTTCGAGAGAGATATGAGGGCGACTATACGGACGTCACATGGTAGAACACAAATCCAGAAATTCAGGCCATCTAAAATACAAAGTTCAACATATAATTATAATAAATTTTGTTTTAAATAAATATTTTATTATTAAATGAATTTTAGTCGATTAGAATCAATGTATTTTTTCCTAGGGCAATCCTAATGCTATTCAATACATTTTATTAGTTTTATGAAATGCCTTTTGTAATGCATTTCCCACATCTATAAAATGTATTTGTAATTTATTATTTATGCATTACATACTTCTATATGAAATATATTGTTAATGCATTACAAGCAATGCATTTCATCCTAGGACATGCCTAATGTGTTTTAATGCATTCTGTATTACTTACAAAATGCTTTCTGTAATGAATTTCATTCATTCCTGAAATGTATTGTGAATTCATTTTGTATGCATTCGTGGTTTACTGGGTAAGTAAATGATTATATTTTAATTAATAATTTATTTTCAGGTTAATGACCACTTGGTGAATTGTGTCATTTTAGTGTTTTTTATCAAGAATAAAGTGTTTTTTTCTTTAGTGAATTTTTGTGTGTTTTTTTTAAATTGTTTGATATTTTTTAGGGACGCGACATTCTACCCTGCCTTGAAGCGCTTAGCTTCAACAGTGACTGATCTAGAGTTCTGACCGCCCTAGCAGGGCCGGCGGAAACGGGCATGCAACGCATGCGGAGCATGCGGGCATCTCGTCGAAGGGGGCGCCATCACGAGATTCTGATATATACTCAGCGCCGACCCTAGCCCTTATTCAGGGTGGAGCGAGATTGTCTTTCGGCGCCCTTTGTTCGACGCTTGCACTTTATATAAATTGTCTTTCCAGTTGTCTTAGATAAAACTTTTTTCGAGTACTGCCGGCCTGCCATTTCCTTACGGGATTATATCTCCCCTTTTGCAAGCCTTTATGGGCTGGGGGCCCCATAAGGATTTTGATGGTGGTTTTAGGGTCACAGTTCCGCCTGTAGCGGCAGTAGAGGAAGTATGTTTTCTCAGAGTTGCTTCCCCGACGTTTTGCCAACAGCACAACCTTCTTTGGAGGATATTTGGTTGTTTGTATTGCATGGTTGGGCAATTGGACATTTAGGCTTGCCCCAGCTAGTAAGGTTGAGATGGTGGAGAGAGTCACCTCTCGTTAAAATAGGCTTCTTCTGCCATCAGCCCAAAATTGTAGTGTTCGCCATCCTGACAACGTCATCTCTGTGAATTTTATGCGGTGCACTTTGCGGAGTATTCTCCACTCCTACACCCTTTGGGTCTTCTTTTGGACCCCTATCCATTCAAGACTTCCTTGCACGGTAGCTAGTTGTTTCGTGGTCAGAAGTCTCCGGATTGTTAGCCGGAAGCACGCCAATTCTGACACTTTCCGCTATTTGACGAAGGTCGGCTTTGGAGTCGTTCTAGACTTCATTATGGGTGCCTCCGACTTTTCTGAAGGCTGTTCAAACCAGAGCCTTTGCTCTTTTCGCCGAGTTATTATACCCTAGAGAACACTAAGATGATCTAACCCTCTTCTTATTAAGAAAATCGGTATCCCTTTCTTCCTCGGGAGCC
>CATLJY010000337.1:0-29215 GCA_949987705.1 Thereva unica | reverse complement strand
TTAATAATGCGCCTGGAAGTTTCTCCAAACTCTGCCTTAGTACTATTAATCCAAAAAGCAAAATCAGGACTAACCCACTTAGAAAGGAACTTAGTGAAACAGCTTTAAAAAATTTGTACCCTAGTAACTGTAAGTATCTGCAAAAAAATTCCGTAGCCCGACAATTCACTACAGTATATATAACCCTATATGGTCTCCAACAGATCCCTACTATCTCACAATACCCAATACTATCCAAAACCCATACATCGGTTGCCTGAGATAATAGTCTACGTAATCACAATCACCAAAAGTCGGAAAAAATATCAATGTGCAAAAATTGTTTGGTTTTCTTTTTTTTTTCAAAATTTTCCAGGATGGCTAAGACGATGTTCACTCTATAGGGTCCTTGGTGGCCGATGTCCCCGAGGTCAAGCGCTGGTGGCTATCAGTCACAGCCATCACCAAGTGTCCTCGAAGACTCCGGAAGCACCTCAGGGCCACACCAATATCAAAATACATGCGAAGAACTTCTCAACACGTAAAAAGGGAAACTTCTTCAAAAGCATAATAAAAATTTGGATTGGTTCCGCTGTCCAACCACAACTGAGCTACCTCGCGGCAAATCAATCAGAAGGGGGGACAGACGGAGAAAAATGGACTACCAGAAAACAAAGGAAAACAAAATTTGGTAAGCTGGATGGGCGTTCAGGATGTGCACGGGGCGCAGTGGCAGACGGTAAAACGTCTGTTACCAAAGACGGTTAAGCCCGTGTACCACCTTCACAGCCCACCAGGAAAAATTAAAGGAGCATCCTGCTCTCGGACCGACGCAGTGGCAAGCGGTATCACGCCTGATACCAGAGTCGCCGACCCTAGAAACAGGACAAGGGTACCCCTGAATCCACCTTCACGCATAGCCAAGCGACCACTCGCTTGTTAGCAAGCCGTGAAGGTAAGCAGGGATCGAAGACATGACAAAAAGAATGAAGAAGCTACCGCGTTATGGGAAAGGAAGGCCTAAAGGTGAAAACAAAGAAAAAGTCACATAAAATTTGGACAAGGATGCTGAAAAAAAACTCGAAAAAACAGACAAGGACTAAGGCCTCGCGGTACTACCTTAGCCCTAGCGAGCGCTTGGTAACTGTGGTGAACCATAAACAAAAAAAATCAAACGTTGTCCGTGCAGGCACAAGTGGTACTAATCACCAGAAAAATTTAAATATCAAGGTCCGTGTAGGACTATTAACGGGCTGTAAAAGCCGCGTTGGGCGCCATTTTATGTACCGACCCACGGGCGTTACGCCATGGTGCCTGTACATAAAAAATAATTCTGAAACCCCTCCCTACTCTACCGAAACAACTGGTAGGGGGGTTATGCCGGCCACACGGTAAACGCTAGCTCGCCGGAAGGGGTCGTGGGGTGTGTGGCCGGGTCGACGACATCTGGTTCACCACTTACCTTTTCGTCGAAGAGAAATTCTCCTCACGTCCGACTACCTCAGCGTGGCCCCGCCACGAGCGACAGCCTCAGTTCCCTCCAAATTTCTAGAATCTGAAAGGAAATAAGAATCAACACCGCAGAGAGAACCCAACAGAGGAAATCCTCCTCAACCATCCTGAAAAAAATTATTATCTCAACTCAGCACATCATTGAAAGACCGGTTATTTCCATATCAGATTCCAGGCTTAACAAGAATATATTTTCATGTATTTGATTTACAAAAAGATTACAAAAAAATTCCCAACAGGGCAGTTAAGGTGTTAGAATGTGTATTGACGGTGTAACACTATTTCAACCAGTGTAATGGGGGAACCACAGAACTCAAACGGGTGAACAGTGCCTGAGCACACACAATAAGAAACTTAATACACGCGGACTAGAGGACAACGACGATTTGGCCAAAGCGTAGTGTCAATTATAACAATGTCAGCGTCAACCTGCCGACTATGAACACAAATATCACAAAAAAACTCCGATTAAAATTCAACAATCCTCGATGAGTACCATAACTTCCCACCAGGAACAAATAGAACGTGTGTGCAATTAGAATGTGTATATATATTCAAGCAAATGACATTATATAAATAACTGTATCAAAATAATTATGTTATGTTTGTATCACAAAAAAAAAACCTGAAATCTATATATATTTAATGACAATCAATGATAAATAAATAAAAACAACACGAGATGACGTCTTGGTAACTTCTGATATCCAAACTGCTTTGCGGGCAGAATACGCCCAGCCCCTGGAATCCTCAACTAGTTTTCCTCCACTCGGAACTGCCTAAAAGGGTAGGAAAATTTTGGGTGTAATATACCTGAACGATACGACCATGCCGTAAGTCCCTTATTCCAATATAAGCCCAAAGGTTTGTAGCGTGGCCCCACTTCGAAAATCTGACCGGTTACAACTTCTGCCTTCGGTTTACCTATTTGTCTGGACGCTGTTACTTGCCTCGGCCATAGTTCCACTCTTCTTAAGATAGCACTTGATATTTATAGAGAGTTTATAAACACACATACACCAAAAATTCTTCTCTTTACTGTTTATTACCCGATTTTTCTAAACCAATCAACTCTTTTACTCCGAGCAAAGTGAACATACCATAGTCTTATTTCACAGACGGCACAAAATCGAGAGGGGCGGATCAGTATTGGAGCAATCGCGCGCACACATCATCAACTATTCTTAAACTTTTTCCAATTTTCCAATTAAACTGAAATACTAATCTTCCCGTCCGAACAGAATAAGTTCAATCACAAAAAAACCGATTCCACCATATTTTATTTAACTGCGAAACCGAATTCCAACTACTAAAAAGGGAATTTTCTAAAGAAAAATCTAAAGAATCACCCACTCGCTATCGATTCTCCTCGGCACCTCCCAATTTTTTCTTTTTTTTCAGTTATTTTTTTTTCCTTCCTACTTGATTTACAATTTTTTTAAATTTCTGTTCCCAGGTAAGTGATTTCATAGAACTTTTCCAACTTCCCGCGAGGGGGATTCAACCGACCGTTACACCCGAAGAGATAGGGTGGGGTTCAGATTTGACGGGGAAGCCAACCGTTGAATTGGCCATCTACTAAGTAGACATCTGCCAGGAAAGCCGTCCAAAGTGACAAAACATGAAAAATTCGGCTGGGACAGACGCTTATTTTGGGAAGTGCTTCGACTATTTTGAAAAGGAAAGGGGATCCATAGTGAATATTACATAACTAACGACGAAATCGCGAAGAAAACAGCAAAGAAAAACAAGTGCCCCTTCACCAAGTTAATGCACCGTACCACAAAGGCAAAATCGCCCAAGTTGTACTTCGAATTGCTTCTACGTACACCGACTTATGCAAATTTAGCCTAAAGCGAATATTACCTGTTCTGAAATTAAAAAAGAAAGATGGTCGCCGGCAAGAAATATGGCTCCAATGAGGAGGTTGATCAAATCGTTGGAATGAATGTACCACTATTGAGGGAGACTATAATAATGGATAAAGTTGTATATGTACCTATAAGTCGGTTTTTGTATAAGCCCTAGTGTATGTACTTTAAAAATTGGCGTGGTGAACCTTCATTTTGGGCGTAAAGAAAATAATTTAAGGTTAGGGGTTGCTGTGGGGGTGGTTTCCGCTTCACCGATAGGGTTGATTTTGGTCTCAAGAATTACTCATAGTTTATAAATAGCCCATACACAAAAAATTTTTGGAGTGCAAGTGCGAAACCCTAAAATTTAGTAATAAGAGTTGTCCTGGGGGTAGTTTTCGATCAAGTTAGAGGGTTGACTTTATTTCCATTTAATTCGCCATACCCAAATTAGTAAATGGCTATGTTTTTGGCAAATGTTTTTTTATATTACGTTCATTGAGTACCTAAAAACATTTATTTCTATATGATCCCAATGTCGTCCTATCCTAAATTTTGGCATTATATGTACGTTAAGATTGTATGTACAAAATAAAATTTTTTCAAAAATTTGGAGAAATATTATTTTGAGATATTCCAAAAACAAAAGTTTCGTTCTTACTAATAATACTATAGTTTTATTCTTACTAATAATACTATATTGTATATCACGTATTAGAGCCTTATTGAAGCAGAAGAAATTGGTGCTACTTTCAACTTTCTATGTCAAATAGTTTTTGAACTAGATCAATTTAAAGATTTCAAAATTTGTTAAAATTTTAAGATTTTCGACTTTTTGAAAATTTATAACTAATAAAATGGAAGTCCAAAAATTTGAAAACTTATTTTTTTTAGTTTCCACCAGAAGAACAAATACATATAAAGAAATTGTTTTTCACCTTCCATTGTTTGCAGTATATATTTACGAGCTCAATATTTAATTGTTGATAAGGGGACTCTAAAATGGATAAATCCTGTAATTGCAAGTCCGAGAATGAATTCCTTCTGTCATACGTTTTTCCTGAAAATTGACTGGACATGAAGCCTATAAAGGTATTGAACCTATTTTTAATTTATTTTTACCAAAACAATTACGATCGAATTGTTTTGAGCAGATTGTGGGCGGGGAGTTAACTTTACAAGCATTTATAAAAAGCACTTGTCCCAGATTTTGAATAAAATAAAACAAAGAATAATTACCTAAATTCGATTCTAAAATCAATCGAGTTAGCCAATACCGAAATACCAGAAAATGAAAAAAAGTAACCAAAACCTCAACTAATCACCTATTTTAAAAATATCGCAAACCCTCTCACCAAGAATTTGAAATCAAGTGAAATTGATAGTGGATCTCAGACAGTCATTAAAAAAATACACGGAATGTTCTAAGAAATAGCTAAAATACAAAGCATCAGGGAAATCCTTCAATGTAGAGCTAGAGGCAAACGTTTGAAAGATGAGAAAGAAAGAAAGGTGTTGCGAGAAACATTCTGTTGTCAGTTCCTTTCCTTGCCCCCCTAAAATTCTAGCTTCCTTATCCACAAACTCACCGCATCTCTTGTGCTGCGGACCATGACCACGTTCGCCTCCTTGTGTAGCTAGACACTCGAATATGTTGCATGTTGCTAAGGGGGAGGCAATCTCAGAGGTCTGCCGAGGCAAAAAGCGTTCGGCTTTTTTGTTCTAGCTGTCGCATCTTTATACGGAGTATTATGTTATCTCTGCCTAGACCCTCTTTACAGACAACCAATTTTTTTGTGTAGGATTTACCCATATCTTAAGGCCCCAATTTACACACAGTTCGCCGGCAGACCGTGGCCTGAAAGTTTTCGCTTTGAGGCCAAGTATTACCATCCACTCACCGGCCGCCAACTGTATGGGGCCTGCAGTTCAAGAAACCCAGCTAGCACAAACGAGTAGCAATGGAGTTAATCTAACATGTAAAAGAGTCGCAAGATAAGATATGTAGTGCAACTGTAGCTCCATTGCGACTGAAAAAGCAGATCTTTAATGTTTATTTTGTAACAACTTTGGTCGTAACGAGGCGAAAAATGTGCTGTGGCTATGTTTTAAATGTGTTGTTGCCACAAACTAAAGTTGCATACAACAAGATGAAACATTTTGAACATCCGGAAAAGTTATAATTCTTTATATTATATACATACTTATGTATTTTTAACAACAAAGCACAGCGCAGTTTTAAATGTGTTTCAAAAGTCATAATGGAATGAAATAAAAAGACACATTACTCATTACGTACTTTAAAATTGACAAATTGCGGAATTTTACTCAAAAATTATAAAGCGAATGCCATTTTGTTGATGAATATGGGTATTTTACCTTTGGAATATTCACGCGCCACTCAAAAACAGAAAATTTAGAAAATAATTGGAAAAATAGAGAAAACTTCGATTTTTTTTATCAGCATGGCAATCTGTAAACTACAGCTAACTTCATTTTTTTAAGTTGCTAGTGTCATTTTGCGCTAAAAAATGGCTATAAGAAATATAAAATACAATATAAAATAACATTGGTTTTTTTAAATAAAACTGCATAGTGTAGAAAAAAGAGAGAATCATGAAAAATATGGCGAACATATGAAGCCTTTTGACAGCTATTTTTCCAAGTCCTTGTATCTGAACAAAAACCTTCCTGCAGCGTTTTGAACATTTAAAATGTAGCACTGACTTGATAAAAACTTACAACAACTAAGTCACTTTAAGGTTGTTAATTAGTTACTCTATTTGTGACAGTTACAATATAATAACAATTTTGAAATGTACTACAAAAGGAAATGTTTTAATAACTTTAATTTAATTTAAATATTACATATTTTTTTGCAACTTTTATGGAACCATTTAACAACAAGTGAATTTTCCCGTAACAAATTTAAAACTGTAGTGTAACTGAACTCGATGATTTGTTGCAAATTGCTAATTCGAAGCAATAATACAATTTACATGTGACTACATTTGTTTAAACAAACTGGATTTCGACATAATTGTAACATAAATTTGTTACAAATTTAAATCTGTGCTAGCTGGGAAGCTGACGAAAATCGCAATTATCGTCAGTTCAGGCCTGAAAATCTGCAGCCTTATTATCGTTGTCGAATCATCCAAGTGAGATTTGTCTTAGGCGGTGTCACGTCACTTTGAATGTGGTATTCTAGTTGGCTAGTGACGGGGCTACGAGGAACGTTGTGAAATGAAACCCATTTTCATTTGACAATTGAGTTTGACGTATTTAACAGTGCGTTATGAAGAAGGCATAAGAACTTGTAAAAATTAATAAATAAAATTAGGCAATTTGCATTTTTTTTTTTTTTTTTTTTTTGCCAAACAAGGCATACTTAAACTAAATACAACAGAATAATATTGTACTTATAGACAAACACTGGCATATATAATTAGTTAATTCTACAGTTACAGATAAAAAAAAAAAATACATATTAATAAGGAACATAGTATTTAATATTTAAATATTAAACTAAGATCTAGGTCTATGTTAGTTAGAAGAGGACAACAGGGAAATGAGTTTTCTTTTATAGGAACTTTTGTTAATTGAGGGAGAGAAACAGGACGCGTAGGAATTGAAGGTAATGCAGCACCTGTTAACAGGCTCGTTTCTAGCATATTCAGTGCGATGCGGGTACTCTTTAAGCAGTTTGGAATGTCTTGTTTGTCGAGTATCGTTAAATTTGATTGTGTCCGACAGGAACTGCACCTTGAGGTTATTGTTCAGGACATCCAGGGTAAAACAAGATATAAGCAATTTCCGTCTAAGGGATAGAGGCAAGAGATCAAGGATTTTGAGCCTGTCCTTATAGTGAGGAAGGTTGTGAAAATCCGAAGGATTATAGAGGTTCCTAAGCGCGAAAAGAAGGAACTTCTTTTGGACAGATTCTATTCGATTAATACTAATTTGAAATATAGGATCCCAGATCTGGCACGCATACTCAAGAATAGGACGGACCAATGAGCAAAACAAGGCTTTAGTAACCCAAACATTGTCGAATTCTTTAGCTCTTCTCTTGATAAAGCCCAACAGCTTGTTGGATCTAGCAATAATATTATCATAGTGTAAGTTAAAGTTTAACTTGCTGTCGAGGACAATGCCTAAATCAACAATGTGATCGACACGATCCAAGACATTGTCATTGAGATAATAATTTTGCAGCTGTTTGTTTCTTTTCCTGGAGAAGGTAATTACGTGGCACTTACTGGTGTTAAGAAGAAGATTGTTAGTGGTGCACCAGTCATGTAGTGCATTAAGTTTCGACTGTAAAAAGGATACATCAGTTTGAGACCTAATAGCACTATAAATTTTTAAATCATCGGCGTAAAAGAGGTGCGGAATGCCATTTAATATTTCAGATAGATCGGAAATGAATATGTTAAATAGAAGTGGCCCTAGGTGGCTGCCTTGCGGTACACCTGAGGTTACATTGATTTCTTTTGAGAGGAAGCCCTGAAATCTTACCACCTGAGTTCTCCCGTTAAGATAGGATGTTATCCAATCCAGAAGGGGGCCGGATATCCCAAATCTTAATAATTTCATATATAGAATGTGGTGGTCTACTCGATCGAATGCCTTGCTGAAGTCAGTGTAGACAGCGTCAAACTGGTGGCCTTGTTCCATACCGCACAGTAGTTCGGATATCATTATCATAAGATTGGATGTGGTGGAACGACCTTTTCTGAAACCATGTTGCTGATCGTTTAGGTTCGGAACAATTAGAGGGGCAATCTTGTCATAGATAAGTTTTTCAAATAGTTTAGGGATAACAGATAGGATAGCAATGCCCCTATAGTTGTCCACCGCATGTTTATCACCTGACTTAAAGATTGGTGTGAGGAAGGATTTCTTCCATACCGAAGGAAACTTACCGGCAGAAAGGGACTTGTTAAAAATGAGGTGAAGAGGGAGTAGAATGAGTTGGGCGTGGCTCTGCAAAAAACTTGCAGGTAGACAGTCCGGACCGTGACCTTTATTGACCTCCAGATCTATAAGACCTGTCATTATATCTTCGGGCGATAAAGATATATTGTCTATAAGGACCGCAGTTTCGGAATGCTCTCTTGGGACAGTGTTTGCAGTCGAAGAAATGGGGCAGAAGATTTCACTGAACCTGTCTTTTGGTTATTGGATGTTAATTTTGTATAATTTTTTAGGGAATATACAATCAAATTAATTGTTGTTTACATTTTTCTGCTTCAATTTCGCTAAAGATAGAACTGTCATTCAATTTCGCTAACGATAGAACAGGTATCGACAAAATTGTCACTTAACACTTGCACCTAGGGACAATTAGAATTCGACATTTGTCAATCTAGTCAACAAGTCTCACTTAGATTGACAATGAGAATGCTAATTGAGGGTCGAACTGACACCAGTCACCGCACTCGACAACGAGAATAAAGCTGCTGAACTTCTCTTCACTCTCGTGCCGTGAATTTACGGCAAGAATTCACGCCGTATAAACTTGTAACGGAAAGCAAGGCGCGAGCTGAGCGTGAAAACCATCCACACTCGCGTTCGCGCTTGTTTGCGGGTATTCACGGCGTGAGGCTCAAGCCGCTTTGAAGCTTCGTTGAGGCCATGAACATTTTTGCACTTGAATTAGTCGTTTTCGTTTGTATGTCTGTAGGGGATCATGATTTCACCTGCGTGCCACGGCCTGTCAGGCGGATACCTGAAGTATCATCCCTCAGTTAGACTTTCATACATAGTACAAGATAATCTGCCTTATATTTTTGACCCTGCTCACCATAGTGTAGCAGAAGATTGGAGGATTTCTAAAATATTTAAAAGAATTTTTGTTAAAAAACAGTCGACACAAGATTCTTTAAATATTTCTAGTCGAGGTGAATTTGATTAATTTTTTTGAAGTACCCAGCATTGACCAAAGGAATCCCGAGCTACTTTAACATAAGGTGGCCGTGCATGAAGTCGGAGAAGGCAATTAGGTAACAGATAACCTCACAGAGAACGAAGCGGAATCTATTTTCAATGGACCTTCTACACCCATTCTGTGCGACATCAAAATGTCATTTAGTAGCTGTGGTTAAGCACTGAGGGATGAACAAACAGGAGACCCTGCCCCGAAGTGAAATACCAGGATGAACGTAGCCAAAGGAATTGTGAAATTATAAAGCTACTCGCCCTTAAGAAACTAAAGTTAAGTATCTCAGCTAGAAACTTCGAGCGATCCCGCATAGATTGTAGTGTGGATTTGTTAAGCCGCTGCCATGCGTTAGGCTGCAGCATATATGTAGAATAAATGCTGCTATCACCGTAGTTTTGTTCGTATGAACGTCTCGGGTTCGATTGACAGTCATAGATCAGGGATAATCCCAAAGGGTCTAATTAAGTCGCTGTGACGTCCAGGATTTAATCTAACAAGATTTAAGTTTTCTGTATAAAATATTTCTTCATCCTCCAAGCCTGAAGCTGTTTAACGATACAAAGAAAGCAGCTTTTTGAAGCAGAAGAAATTAAAATGCGAAGCTGTGGAAGCAATCTTATTGCATTGCCGCAGTGTTTGTGCTTCCTTTCTGCCCCAAAGTCATATCACCCAGCCATGGAAGAATATTTTCATGGAAAGTTTTCGAACAGTTTTAATCAAATTAAAGTCCTATCCCCTTTCACATTCATTTAAGCAAAAAGTACTGCTCTAGCAAAACTGTCAGATCAAAATAGAATTCCCAACGAAACAAGCCAAATCGTTCCATATGCATCCCATTCTCCTTTTCCTGACATTAATTCCGTTTAAATTTGAAATACCATCTGAATGTCGTTTCATTACTGTCAGCATCTTTGAACGTGAAAAAAAGCCCGTCTCCGCAGTTCACAGTTCTGCTGATCTGAACATACCCTAAAGCTGCTCCTGTACTGCTGTTACAGAGCAAATTGGTGACATCTGGGGTATACAATTTCGCATTATTCTTTTGTAAGCACATTCAAAACTGAGAAATTGGGGCTGAATTTCTAGGGCAACTTTATTGGCATTGTCGGCATTGCGTTCGCTCAATCATTCCTTCCGGTGGTTAAAGCTCTCGATATATATTTCAACAGAAATTCATTGAGGATAAATCACAAGTTTTGGGTGCGATAACGTGCAAACTCCCAACTAACAACTACGTACATAGCTTCAAGTGCTCAAGTGTGTTACCCATAAATATTTATGCATGCAAATGCCACATACTCGCAGTATATCTACATCACATTAATATTCAGTCACTATTGGGCCAAAATGCTTGAGTGCTCCCCTCTGTTCTTGATTGCAATTCAATTTTCGTTATCCTTGGAAGACGTCACATGCCGAAGTGTTAAGACGATGAATTTATAAGGTAAATCTGGATGGTTAGGTAATTGCAACATGACGGTACAGTGAGGGCGTTGTTTCAATTGTAAATTGTGGATTGATTATGATATATTTAGAGATAGCATTGAGAACTTGGTACTAAATGCAGTGCAGTGCATAAGTAAGTTAATTATTAATTATTGGTTGGGTATAGAGGGATTAGTGATATTTGTATACTCCTAACGTAATTTTCCAATACAAACCGGAAGTACTTGTAACGGTCAGTTTTGCACGGAAATCCCTAAATATCTACTTGACTAAAAATTACTGTGGGGAAGAAAATCGAGTAGTTGGTTGGGAACAAAAAGGTAGGCGGGGAGAAAGGAAAAAGAAAAATTGAGTTCGAATTTTGAGGGACGGGAAAATTGACTGAAAAAGTTTTTGGTTTGAAAAAAATTTAAAATTAAATAAAAAAAGAAAACATTGGATCTGGATTCCATAGCCCCCATTCGATGTCCGGTTTAATGTCAACTATTAATTACGAGGTGTAATTAGAAAAATACTGGATGTAGACAGCGATGAAGACTATTACGAGCCAGCAGAATTCCTCAGTTATGCAGATTTCGAATCCAATCTCTGGCCACAAGCACTAGAAGATCCCAACCTGCAGGATCTGTTGACTTCAGTGTCGGAAGCCCCGGATTCCAACCGGTCGGATTGCTAGTAAGTTCTTGGGTATAATTTGTACGTAGGATTCCCGACGGAAGGCTGCTAGGCAAAACGTGAGGGCCAGAACCAGGAGGAGTGGTAGCAAGCCTTGATCGTGACGGTCGGCGCCGTATTTAAAAGAGCGCTGCCCGACGCTGCCCCCTCGCTTTGTAGAGGAAGAATTTTGCTCACCGCCCGGTCCTCCCAGAAGTTACCTCTCAATTAGAATTGCGGCTACCAGACCAGGAAGATTAGCGGCTAGTCCTCCAGCTTGGATGGTCTTTGCTTCTGGACACATAACTTTTATAGTTAATTTTTATAATTCTTCTTGTCTTGATTTCATTTACATATACACATTTTGGGTTGTTTTTTTATGTAATAACATACACTTTTCAGGTTAAGTTAGTACATATATTGAGTACATATATTGAGTTAATAATCATTGTGCTAGCCTTAGGTGACAACTTGTGAAGCAATTTATTAAGTTTTTATGAAGTCGTGTTTCTGGTGACTCCTTGTCAGAATTATTTGCTTTAATCTTGTGTTGCTTACTTTCTTAACTTCTGTGTTGTTTTTTTCGGGAATTTGTTCATCCGTAGATTGACCCAAACGTTTGTGTTAACGAATGTACAAAACGAGGAGTGTTGGTGCCAAGACTGCGCGTTTTTTTTCCTTCTTGATCCTCAGACTAATGTATATCTAAGAAAATTTCATTGTAAGTTCCTTGACATTGATCATTTAATAGGATAAAATAATATTTTTAATATCTGCCAAGGAGACCTATAATCTTTAGTGAAATTGTTCCTTGTTCTCTATGTTGTTTGGCATTTTGATTGCGCCTGTAAGATACAAGTTATTGCAATGTATTAAAATGATTATAACTATTATGGCCATGTATTAACTTTCTTTGGTGGAATGGTTGAGGGGGGGATCATTTCCTTTCAGGGTTTGACGAGGCTCAGGTGATGTCCGGCGAAGGATGAAGGTGGAATTCAAGATTGCACTGGCACAGGTAAGTGGTGAACCAACCGCGGTAAGCCCCGGCCACACACCCCACGACCCCTCCGGCGAGCTAGATAACTCCGTGTGGCCGGCGTAGGAGTTCCGGAATTTTATTTCCTTTCTTATGTATGGTATTGGCTCCTTGGTCACGCTTTTCCGGGCTTATGGCTAAGGGGGTAATACCTCGCATAAGTGGCGCCCACTATTTTATCGCGCCATTATGCTGTTACATAAATGGCGCCCAACGCGGCTTTTAAAGCCCGTTAATAGTCCTACACGGACCTTGAAGTTGAATTTTTTTTTTGGTTTAGCACCACTTGTGCCTTCACGGACAATGTTTGATTTTTTTTGTTTATGGTTCACCACGTTTACCAAGCGCTCGCTGTGGGCTAAGGTAGTACCGCGAGGCCTTAGTCCTTGTCTGTTTTGTCGAATTTTTTTCAGCATCATTGTCCAAATTCTACGTGAATTTTTCTTTGTTTTCGCCTTTAGGCCTACCCGTTCACTCACGCGGTAACTTCTTCTTTTTGGAGTAGCTTCGAACCATGCTGACCTTCACGGCTTGCTAACAAGCGGTGTTCGCTTGGCCATGCGTGCAGGTGTAGTATTGGTTCATCCCTGTCCTGTTTCTAGGGGCGGCGACTCCTGGTATCAGGCGTGATACCGCCTGCCACTGCGTCGGTCCGTGAACAGGATCTTCTTTTAATTTTCCTGGTGGACGTTGAAGTTGGTACAAGGGCTTAACCGTCTCTGGTATCAGGCGTGTTACCGCCTGCCACTGCGCCCCTTGCCCTCCTGATGGTCCATCCAGCTTTTTAAATTCTATTTTTTTGTTTATGTCCCGAGTTTTTTCCCGTCTGTTCTTCCCTCCTTATTGATTTTCCGAAAGGTAGCTCAGTTGGGTTGGGCAGCGGTTCATTTCCAAAATTTTTTTTTATTTTTTCGAAGAAGTTTCCTTTCTATTCGTGACTATGCGCCTTTGAATTTTTGTTTCTGTCCTTCTTTTGGGTGCGGACCTGAAGCTGTGTCGGCGATGTGGATGACACTTGGTGGTGACTGTGAGTCATAGTCCTCGCCAACTGACATCTACATGCGGGAGCCCGGTTAGGGAATGTAGTCCCGAGCTCAGCCATTCCGAAATTATTGTTGAATTGAAGCATACACTCACTAATACACTTTTATTGTTTTATAGCTACACACTACTTGCTTTTATAAGACGCTTACACGCGCGATCATTTTTTTTACGTTAATTTAGAGATGCAACGAATTTGTAGTATTAACGATTTTATCATCAGGATATTAGTGGTTTAAACATAAGCAAATTCTTTTACAATATTTATCAGTCAAAATCAGTTGTGCGGAACTCTGCTTAAATTGTCAGTGGTCGTCGAGAAATTTTTTTATTGGTTTGTAAGGTTATTTTTAAAGCCGGAAAATTTATTTCCATCTCAACTCGGAACTTGCGAAGCAAAAATTGGACACAAATAAAGTGGACAGTATCCAGATATGGATGACGTATTTAACACTAAGCCCACTAGAGTTTGCGCAGCAGCCGCCAACTTTTCTTCATCTTGATGTCAGTTTCCTCTGGATTCCTGATTTTCTCGTATTTCCCGCAATTTAAATATATTTAACGGATCCGTAATACGAAATTATTGAAAGTGTTTGCGTGACTGATATTCGGTAATGGGGCTCATACTGTTCTTGGTAGCTCTGGCTCATCTATTCTATGCACCCTTCCCAAATGTGGAGGAGAGCTTTAATATACAAGCAATGCATGATATACTCTATCTACGGCACAATTTCACTCAGTATGATCATCATGAATTTCCTGGTGTAGTGCCACGAACTTTTATTGGGCTTTTTATTTGTATCAATATTATCGTCACCCGCTGTTTTCTTCTTCCAGAATTTGGGAATTCAAAATTTTGGAGTCAATATGTAGTTAGACTAGTGCTAGCCGGAATTGTAGCCGCAGCATGGAAAATTTAAGAAAAGTAATAGAAAAAATTCGGCCTTACTATATCGATATGGTATGTTAGTAACGATATCACAATTCAACTTTATGTTCTACATGAGTCGTCCTTTACCAAATGTCATGGCGCTTTCAGTCGTACTTGATGCAGTTAGTTTTTGGCTACAAGAGAAGCATAATCTCTTTGTATGGTTATCTGGAACTGCAATAATGATATTCAGATCGGAATTAGTGATTCTTCTAGGAATATTGGTACTTAACGATCTTTATACCAGAAAAATCTCAGTGGATAATCTATTAAAGGTAGGAGTACCAGCAGGTATCAAAATTTTAACAACTACGGTAATTGTTGATACATTTTTTTGGGAAGATCATTATGGCCTGAATGACAAGTTTTATGGTATAATAAAATTTTGAATAAGAACTCCAAAATGGGGTGTTTCACCGTTACTATGGTATTTCTACTCCGCAATCCCACGAGCAATGGGGACATCAATATTTATTATCCCTGTAGGTCTTGCTTTGGAACCAAGATGCCGACCAATTGGAGTAGCTGCAATCACTTCGTATTCCTATACTCATTTTTACCGCATAAAGAGCTACGTTGTATCATCTCCCCCGTACTGAACTTGCCAGTTGCATGTGCTTGTCATAGAATATGGATAAACCGAACTAAATCGTGATGGCAAGGTTGCATGTTACTTGTAGCCGGAGGTCACCTCATGTTTGACTTATTTCTTACCATACTCCTGTTGTCAGTATCAAGCGCTAACTATCCTGGAGGTGCGGCATTATCTAAACTGCACCGCTTAGCAGCTTTGGCATCTATTCAAATAGTTAACACTAAACGCGATATCTGGTCTTGTGCCAGTACTTAGGTATAAAATTTCTCCAATTAAATTTCTATCCTTAATTCTTCCGTCAATTTCAGATGCTGGATATAATTTTAAATTTGTTTCCATAGGAGTATCATATAATTTACACCTTTCTAAGTTATATTTACTCCCAAGAGATTCTATGTACTTTTCCTGACTTAACGTTAATTTATTTTCCTTTTTATTATGGTTTATGGCTATACCTATGTAAGTGTTAACTTTTCCCATATCCTTCATATTGAATTGATTTGACAGTTTTGGCTTTACAACTCTTATTTCCTGTTGGCTCTTACTGCAGGTTAACAAATCATCACGAAAATACGGTTGTGACCGTACGTCCAACTTAACCTTTTTCACTCCGTATGGAGACGACTCTGTTGAGAACCTGAACAAGCCGTCATCTCAAACTGGAGAGCATGAGCCTCTTAATCTCAGGGGATGAGTCGAGACCCACGTTGATCTTACCCGAAGCTCACTACAGAAAAAAAACTGTCCGTTTTTTTCGGCTCCTCACTGCCTCGCGAGTCGGCCTCGTGGACCCGAGGGTATGTAACGGTCAGTTTTGCACGGAAATCGAGTAGTTGGTTGGGAACAAAAAGGTAGGCGGGGAGAAAGGAAAAAGAAAAATTGAGTTCGAATTTTGAGGGACGGGAAAATTGACTGAAAAAGTTTTTGGTTTGAAAAAAATTTAAAATTAAATAAAAAAAGAAAACATTGGATCTGGATTCCATAGCCCCCATTCGATGTCCGGTTTAATGTCAACTATTAATTACGAGGTGTAATTAGAAAAATACTGGATGTAGACAGCGATGAAGACTATTACGAGCCAGCAGAATTCCTCAGTTATGCAGATTTCGAATCCAATCTCTGGCCACAAGCACTAGAAGATCCCAACCTGCAGGATCTGTTGACTTCAGTGTCGGAAGCCCCGGATTCCAACCGGTCGGATTGCTAGTAAGTTCTTGGGTATAATTTGTACGTAGGATTCCCGACGGAAGGCTGCTAGGCAAAACGTGAGGGCCAGAACCAGGAGGAGTGGTAGCAAGCCTTGATCGTGACGGTCGGCGCCGTATTTAAAAGAGCGCTGCCCGACGCTGCCCCCTCGCTTTGTAGAGGAAGAATTTTGCTCACCGCCCGGTCCTCCCAGAAGTTACCTCTCAATTAGAATTGCGGCTACCAGACCAGGAAGATTAGCGGCTAGTCCTCCAGCTTGGATGGTCTTTGCTTCTGGACACATAACTTTTATAGTTAATTTTTATAATTCTTCTTGTCTTGATTTCATTTACATATACACATTTTGGGTTGTTTTTTTATGTAATAACATACACTTTTCAGGTTAAGTTAGTACATATATTGAGTACATATATTGAGTTAATAATCATTGTGCTAGCCTTAGGTGACAACTTGTGAAGCAATTTATTAAGTTTTTATGAAGTCGTGTTTCTGGTGACTCCTTGTCAGAATTATTTGCTTTAATCTTGTGTTGCTTACTTTCTTAACTTCTGTGTTGTTTTTTTCGGGAATTTGTTCATCCGTAGATTGACCCAAACGTTTGTGTTAACGAATGTACAAAACGAGGAGTGTTGGTGCCAAGACTGCGCGTTTTTTTTCCTTCTTGATCCTCAGACTAATGTATATCTAAGAAAATTTCATTGTAAGTTCCTTGACATTGATCATTTAATAGGATAAAATAATATTTTTAATATCTGCCAAGGAGACCTATAATCTTTAGTGAAATTGTTCCTTGTTCTCTATGTTGTTTGGCATTTTGATTGCGCCTGTAAGATACAAGTTATTGCAATGTATTAAAATGATTATAACTATTATGGCCATGTATTAACTTTCTTTGGTGGAATGGTTGAGGGGGGGATCATTTCCTTTCAGGGTTTGACGAGGCTCAGGTGATGTCCGGCGAAGGATGAAGGTGGAATTCAAGATTGCACTGGCACAGGTAAGTGGTGAACCAACCGCGGTAAGCCCCGGCCACACACCCCACGACCCCTCCGGCGAGCTAGATAACTCCGTGTGGCCGGCGTAGGAGTTCCGGAATTTTATTTCCTTTCTTATGTATGGTATTGGCTCCTTGGTCACGCTTTTCCGGGCTTATGGCTAAGGGGGTAATACCTCGCATAAGTGGCGCCCACTATTTTATCGCGCCATTATGCTGTTACATAAATGGCGCCCAACGCGGCTTTTAAAGCCCGTTAATAGTCCTACACGGACCTTGAAGTTGAATTTTTTTTTTGGTTTAGCACCACTTGTGCCTTCACGGACAATGTTTGATTTTTTTTGTTTATGGTTCACCACGTTTACCAAGCGCTCGCTGTGGGCTAAGGTAGTACCGCGAGGCCTTAGTCCTTGTCTGTTTTGTCGAATTTTTTTCAGCATCATTGTCCAAATTCTACGTGAATTTTTCTTTGTTTTCGCCTTTAGGCCTACCCGTTCACTCACGCGGTAACTTCTTCTTTTTGGAGTAGCTTCGAACCATGCTGACCTTCACGGCTTGCTAACTGTTGAAAATACAAGAGTAAATGTGTTGATATAGACAGCTGGATATATCTCTAATTTCTACTTTAATTATATGTATGTAATATGTATCGTAGTTCACCAATTATGTAAATTGTTCAGCTCATGTCAGTAGACACTAACTATTGTTTGTTTTTTCTCTTTGAAGTCGGTCGTTATTTTTTCTTAATAAATGTCTTTAATTAATTAAACGTTGCCTGAGTTTTACGGTTTTAAAATACATATATAATAGGTTATGGGCCCAGCCCCGTTTTCAAATACGCGTCGTTAGTAATTCAATTAAAAATCTTTTTCGTTTTTGTTGTGAAGTCTCGTGAAGATGGATTTCGCGAAGCACATCAAACCGCTGATAGGTGAATCGGATTGGCCTATGTGGAAACGAAAAATCAGGGATCTACTTGACTACCACGAAGGAGCGTTAGACGTAATTGATAAGAAGTTGGTAAAACCGGAGCCGCTTGGAGAAGGTGCTACGGAAGCACAAATTAAGAAGCACAGAGAAGAATCTGACTTCTACCGTAAGGCTAACAGCTACGCCAAATCAATGATCACCAGTTCAGTTACGGATGCAGTGTACCAAAAGATCATGGACAAAAATACAGCTTATGATGCGTGGGAGGCATTAAAGCAAAACTTCGAAGCGACGTCCAAGGATCAGCTGTTCAAGATATGCACAGATTTATTCGCATTTAGTTGGATTTCAGGTGAAGATGTTTCTACGCACACCGCAAAACTAAAAAGTCTGTGGAACGAGTTGAACAATGGACTAGAAGTTAAAGGCGAGCATGTACTACCTGATTTGATTCTTGTGTGCAAAGTTTTACACATTCTGCCTAGCAAATTCGAAACTTTTCGTTCTAGTTGGATGCTGCTTACTAAGGATAAGGAGAAAACTTTCGATGAGTTAACAATGCAGTTGTGCATGTTTGAAAGAAATATAAGGAAGTGTGAAGACAACGAAAAGTTTGTTCAGGATGCGCTATTGGCCAAATCAGGAAAACATGCAAAATTAAATACTAGGTTGAAAAAGGATGACAGCTGTAATTATTGCAAGAAAAAGGGTCATTGGGTAAGAACCTGCAAGAAGTGGATAGCGGATGGTCGACCAACGAGATATAATAAGTCTAGTAGTGCACAAAGATATGCAGTGGATACAAGTGTTGCCTTGATCTCTAGCTGTAATGAAATTAACACAGCAGAAGCAAATTCAGATTGGTGGATTGACAACGGAGCAACACAACACGTCACTAACTGTCCGGAGTTTTTCTATGATTTTCAGGAATTCGAGAGCCCGTGCTACATAAACTCTGCTGGAGAAGAAATACTTCAGGCACTTGGCAAAGGAACTATTGAAATTTTGTCATTCGTAGCTGATAAAACTATGAAACTGGCATTAAAAGATGTATGGTATGTTCCAAAAATTTCTAGAAATTTATTTTCAGTTTTAGCAGCCCAGGATAGAAATCCAGATAGCGAATTTCAGTCAACAGCAACCAAGTGTCGCCTCAAAGTTAATAGCAAGGAAGTAATTTGCGGAGTCCGACAATTATATGGAACGCTATATAAAGCAGCCATCAAAGCAATTTTTCCTAAAGATCGAACGAGAATAAATGTAGCTCTCTCAGATAACTCTAGATTGCAGATTTACCACGAGCGATGGGGTCATCAAGACAAGCGTCATGTAAAAGATATGCTTGAGAGAGAGTTGGGCATTAAAGTCAAATTAGATAACCAGTTGTGTGAGCCTTGTATATATGGGAAAGCACATAGACTACCTTTTGGCACGAGAGCCAAAGCAGCTGAACCTGGAGAGCTGATGTCTACGGATGTGTGCGGACCTTTTAATGACTCATTCACGAAAAAGAGATTCTTGGTTGTGTTCAAAGATAGTTACACAAAATATCGTTATGGTTTTGCAGTTCAAAGGAAATCTGAGGTTAAAGATGTGTTGAAACAGGTAATGGCACAAGCTAAAACTCTTGGTCATCCAATAAAGGAGTTATTGAGTGACAATGGTGGAGAGTTCGATAACGATGAAGTCAGGAAAATTCTGAAAGAGAATGGGACTACGCAGAGGTTGACAGCGCCATACACTCCTGAGCAAAATGGTGGCACTGAGAGGGAAAACAGAACGATAGTGGAGATGGCAAGGACTTTCAAATATTCAAATCCAGACGTTCAATTTCCAGAGGCAATTTGGGCGGAGCTGGTAAGCACAGCAGTCTATATTCTTAATAGAACTGGAAAGTCGTCGAAAAAGGGAGTAAGTCCATACGAGTTATGGATTGGTAAAAAACCGAGGATAAAACACTTACGTATAATCGGTTCTGCTTGTTATATCCACATTCCTGTGCAGAAACGCAGAAAAATGGATGAGAAAGCTGTGAAAGGATATCTAGTGGGGTATGACGGTGAAGAGCGATACCGGATTTATATAAAAGAAGAGAAAAAAGTTGTTTTGTCAAGAGATGTTCAGTTTCAGGAGAATATCAAGGACTGTGAAGAAAATGTCAAATTACCACTTCGAAATTCTGAGATCCAGAAAGACGAACAGCTCGACACTAAGGAACAAGGAAAAGAAGACAACCTTAAAGATAATATAGCAAAAGGACAAGGTAGTAGTGGAAAGTACGACACTGGAGTTTATACTGATTCTGAAGAAATAGAAGAAGATTCGCAGAATTCTATCAGACAGCGTCTTAGAGATCGTACGACACTGAAGAAGCCAGAACGTTTCGAGTCCTCCATGATGGCAGTGGAGAATTTCATCAGCTCGATAGAAGCCCCTGAAACATTTGAGGAGGCTATGAATAGTAATCAGAGTGCTGAGTGGAAGACTGCAATGGACAGTGAAATAAGTTCACTGAAAGAAAATGAGACATGGAACTTGACAGATTTACCAGGAAATGCAAAAGCGATTCCATGCAAGTGGGTTTTTCGAGTAAAAACCAATCCTGATGGTAGCATAAACAAGTATAAGGCCAGATTAGTCGTCAAAGGGTTCAGACAACGACCAGGGATTGATTACAGCCAAACTTTCAGTCCAGTTGCAAAGTTGGGAACCATACGTTCTATTTTGAGTATTGCAGCTAACGAGGATATGCATCTGTCACAATTCGACGTATCAACGGCGTTTTTATATGGAGAGCTTGATGAACAAATCTTCATGAAACAGCCTGAAGGATACGAAGATGGTACAAAAAGAGTTTGCGAATTAAGAAAGAGTTTATATGGACTAAAACAAGCGCCGAGATGTTGGAACCGACGCTTTGGAGGATTTCTTCTTGGATTGGGTTTCAGAGTCAGTGAAGCTGACCCTTGTTTATACATTCGAGAAAAGAATGGTAAGAAACTTTTGGTAGTGCTGTACGTTGACGATGGACTAGTAGGAGCATCGGATGTACACGACCTAGATATTTTTCTTGGAGAGTTGAAATCGGAATTTAAAATTGTTTCGAAAAAAGCAGACTATTTTCTTGGACTAGAAATAAAACAAGAAGCAAATTTCATAAAGATAAATCAAAAGGCTTATGCAAAGAAAATTCTTGAACGTTTTAATTTTTCAGATTGTAAGCCAGTCTCAACACCAATGTTGAAAAGCCCTGAAATTTCCAAAACAGGGAAAGATGACAATCAAGAGCATAAGTTTCCTTACAGACAAGCAGTAGGTGCATTGATGTATTTGATGCTTGGGACGAGACCTGATCTTGCTTACAGCGTGGGGTTTTTGTCTAGGTCACTTGAGAATCCAACCACAGAGGACGTTGCGCGAGTTAAAAGAGTATTTCGATATATCGCAGGCAGTGAAGATTTTGGGATAGCTTATCATCGTGACATAAGAAGAGGAGTTTTGGAGTGCTTCAGTGACGCAGATTTTGGAGGATGTTCAAGAACTGGCAGGTCAACTTCCGGAGTATAGTCCAATCAATCTAAAATAGCTCCATGTAATTTTTGCGTTAATTGCCAACAGGAAACAAAAAATATGGTCATATAGGAAAAAAAATTCTAAAAAAGATAGCGTTTTTTTGTTCGGAATTGGGAATGGCGAACCTAACCTAAAAAATCCCGGAAACTGAAAAAAACGGGTTTTAGCGAATAAAAGAAAAACGTGACCTCGGATCGAAAAAAATCAAATTATAAAGTTTTAGCTATTAAAATTATCTTTCGATTGATGTATATTGAGTTATAGGTTAGGGCACAAAATATAGAGAAAAATGGGAAAAACTGTCGAAAATCACGTTTTTTTAATTTGTTAATAACTTTTGTTTAACGCCACTTACATATTTGTTATTTGGTACAAATATTGCTTATTGCTAGCTGAAAAAACGGTGTAATTTTTGTGGCGAAATATTGCACAGTTTCCTTGAAATTTCACTTTTTGCAAAAAAAGGCGTTCTTGTAAAAACGCTCCTCTAGGTCCATGGATTTCGCTGGATCAACGTTCGAGAGCTTAAAATTTTCTTCAAACCTTGTACTATCATGTACAAGTAAAAAATAGTGGATTTTAAAAGCGTACAATGCTCAAAATGGTCCCCAAAAACGTATTAATAATGAAAAAACAGACTCAGAAAGTCCGTTTTTTTCCACCAAACATATGTTTTTTTCATTATTAATACATTTTGGGGGCCATTTTGAGCATTGTACGCTTTTAAAATCCACTATTTTTTACTTGTACATGATAGTACAAGGTTTGAAGAAAATTTTAAGCTCTCGAACGTTGATCCAGCGAAATCCATGGACCAAGAGGAGCGTTTTTACAAGAACGCCTTTTTTTGCAAAAAGTAAAATTTCAAGGAAACTGTGCAATATTTCGCCACAAAAATTACACCGTTTTTTCAGCTAGCAATAAGCAATATTTGTACCAAATAACAAATATGTAAGTGGCGTTAAACAAAAGTTATTAACAAATTAAAAAAACGTGATTTTCGACAGTTTTTCCCATTTTTCTCTATATTTTGTGCCCTAACCTATAACTCAATATACATCAATCGAAAGATAATTTTAATAGCTAAAACTTTATAATTTGATTTTTTTCGATCCGAGGTCACGTTTTTCTTTTATTCGCTAAAAACCGTTTTTTTCAGTTTCCGGGATTTTTTAGGTTAGGTTCGCCATTCCCAATTCCGAACAAAAAAACGCTATCTTTTTTAGAATTTTTTTTCCTATATGACCATATTTTTTGTTTCCTGTTGGCAATTATTAGATGGATTTGCGTAGATTGATTGGACTAGTAGTTGTCCTATATGCAGGTGGAGTTGTTTCATGGCTCAGTCAGCGACAGGCGATGGTTGCCACTTCAACAACCGAGGCAGAGATTGTAGCAGCAAACGAAGCAGCAAAAGAAGTCATTTGGATGACCAGGCTATTTAAGAACATAACTAAAATCGATCATGTTCCGGTCCTTCAAGTGGACAATTCTGCAGCAGTAAGACTCGCACAAAATCCAGAATTTCATCGAAGAACAAAACACATTTCGATAAAACATTTCTTTGTACGAGAAAAGGTGACCGAGGGGAGGCTTGATATAGAACAAGTTTCTACGGATAGACAAGTTGCAGATGTCATGACAAAACCTTTACCACAAACCCGTTTAAAGATTTTGTGTGAACGAATGGGTATGTTGTAAGGCTGTGTGAGCTGACTATTCAACAAGGGAAAGTGTTGAAAATACAAGAGTAAATGTGTTGATATAGACAGCTGGATATATCTCTAATTTCTACTTTAATTATATGTATGTAATATGTATCGTAGTTCACCAATTATGTAAATTGTTCAGCTCATGTCAGTAGACACTAACTATTGTTTGTTTTTTCTCTTTGAAGTCGGTCGTTATTTTTTCTTAATAAATGTCTTTAATTAATTAAACGTTGCCTGAGTTTTACGGTTTTAAAATACATATATAATACTAACAAGCGGTGTTCGCTTGGCCATGCGTGCAGGTGTAGTATTGGTTCATCCCTGTCCTGTTTCTAGGGGCGGCGACTCCTGGTATCAGGCGTGATACCGCCTGCCACTGCGTCGGTCCGTGAACAGGATCTTCTTTTAATTTTCCTGGTGGACGTTGAAGTTGGTACAAGGGCTTAACCGTCTCTGGTATCAGGCGTGTTACCGCCTGCCACTGCGCCCCTTGCCCTCCTGATGGTCCATCCAGCTTTTTAAATTCTATTTTTTTGTTTATGTCCCGAGTTTTTTCCCGTCTGTTCTTCCCTCCTGATTGATTTTCCGAAAGGTAGCTCAGTTGGGTTGGGCAGCGGTTCATTTCCAAAATTTTTTTTTTATTTTTTCGAAGAAGTTTCCTTTCTATTCGTGACTATGCGCCTTTGAATTTTTGTTTCTGTCCTTCTTTTGGGTGCGGACCTGAAGCTGTGTCGGCGATGTGGATGACACTTGGTGGTGACTGTGAGTCATAGTCCTCGCCAACTGACATCTACATGCGGGAGCCCGGTTAGGGAATGTAGTCCCGAGCTCAGCCATTCCGAAATTATTGTTGAATTGAAGCATACACTCACTAATACACTTTTATTGTTTTATAGCTACACACTACTTGCTTTTATAAGACGCTTACACGCGCGATCATTTTTTTTACGTTAATTTAGAGATGCAACGAATTTGTAGTATTAACGATTTTATCATCAGGATATTAGTGGTTTAAACATAAGCAAATTCTTTTACAATATTTATCAGTCAAAATCAGTTGTGCGGAACTCTGCTTAAATTGTCAGTGGTCGTCGAGAAATTTTTTTATTGGTTTGTAAGGTTATTTTTAAAGCCGGAAAATTTATTTCCATCTCAACTCGGAACTTGCGAAGCAAAAATTGGACACAAATAAAGTGGACAGTATCCAGATATGGATGACGTATTTAACACTAAGCCCACTAGAGTTTGCGCAGCAGCCGCCAACTTTTCTTCATCTTGATGTCAGTTTCCTCTGGATTCCTGATTTTCTCGTATTTCCCGCAATTTAAATATATTTAACGGATCCGTAATACGAAATTATTGAAAGTGTTTGCGTGACTGATATTCGGTAATGGGGCTCATACTGTTCTTGGTAGCTCTGGCTCATCTATTCTATGCACCCTTCCCAAATGTGGAGGAGAGCTTTAATATACAAGCAATGCATGATATACTCTATCTACGGCACAATTTCACTCAGTATGATCATCATGAATTTCCTGGTGTAGTGCCACGAACTTTTATTGGGCTTTTTATTTGTATCAATATTATCGTCACCCGCTGTTTTCTTCTTCCAGAATTTGGGAATTCAAAATTTTGGAGTCAATATGTAGTTAGACTAGTGCTAGCCGGAATTGTAGCCGCAGCATGGAAAATTTAAGAAAAGTAATAGAAAAAATTCGGCCTTACTATATCGATATGGTATGTTAGTAACGATATCACAATTCCACTTTATGTTCTACATGAGTCGTCCTTTACCAAATGTCATGGCGCTTTCAGTCGTACTTGATGCAGTTAGTTTTTGGCTACAAGAGAAGCATAATCTCTTTGTATGGTTATCTGGAACTGCAATAATGATATTCAGATCGGAATTAGTGATTCTTCTAGGAATATTGGTACTTAACGATCTTTATACCAGAAAAATCTCAGTGGATAATCTATTAAAGGTAGGAGTACCAGCAGGTATCAAAATTTTAACAACTACGGTAATTGTTGATACATTTTTTTGGGAAGATCATTATGGCCTGAATGACAAGTTTTATGGTATAATAAAATTTTGAATAAGAACTCCAAAATGGGGTGTTTCACCGTTACTATGGTATTTCTACTCCGCAATCCCACGAGCAATGGGGACATCAATATTTATTATCCCTGTAGGTCTTGCTTTGGAACCAAGATGCCGACCAATTGGAGTAGCTGCAATCACTTCGTATTCCTATACTCATTTTTACCGCATAAAGAGCTACGTTGTATCATCTCCCCCGTACTGAACTTGCCAGTTGCATGTGCTTGTCATAGAATATGGATAAACCGAACTAAATCGTGATGGCAAGGTTGCATGTTACTTGTAGCCGGAGGTCACCTCATGTTTGACTTATTTCTTACCATACTCCTGTTGTCAGTATCAAGCGCTAACTATCCTGGAGGTGCGGCATTATCTAAACTGCACCGCTTAGCAGCTTTGGCATCTATTCAAATAGTTAACACTAAACGCGATATCTGGTCTTGTGCCAGTACTTAGGTATAAAATTTCTCCAATTAAATTTCTATCCTTAATTCTTCCGTCAATTTCAGATGCTGGATATAATTTTAAATTTGTTTCCATAGGAGTATCATATAATTTACACCTTTCTAAGTTATATTTACTCCCAAGAGATTCTATGTACTTTTCCTGACTTAACGTTAATTTATTTTCCTTTTTATTATGGTTTATGGCTATACCTATGTAAGTGTTAACTTTTCCCATATCCTTCATATTGAATTGATTTGACAGTTTTGGCTTTACAACTCTTATTTCCTGTTGGCTCTTACTGCAGGTTAACAAATCATCACGAAAATACGGTTGTGACCGTACGTCCAACTTAACCTTTTTCACTCCGTATGGAGACGACTCTGTTGAGAACCTGAACAAGCCGTCATCTCAAACTGGAGAGCATGAGCCTCTTAATCTCAGGGGATGAGTCGAGACCCACGTTGATCTTACCCGAAGCTCACTACAGAAAAAAAACTGTCCGTTTTTTTCGGCTCCTCACTGCCTCGCGAGTCGGCCTCGTGGACCCGAGGGTATGTAACGGTCAGTTTTGCACGGAAATCGAGTAGTTGGTTGGGAACAAAAAGGTAGGCGGGGAGAAAGGAAAAAGAAAAATTGAGTTCGAATTTTGAGGGACGGGAAAATTGACTGAAAAAGTTTTTGGTTTGAAAAAAATTTAAAATTAAATAAAAAAAGAAAACATTGGATCTGGATTCCATAGCCCCCATTCGATGTCCGGTTTAATGTCAACTATTAATTACGAGGTGTAATTAGAAAAATACTGGATGTAGACAGCGATGAAGACTATTACGAGCCAGCAGAATTCCTCAGTTATGCAGATTTCGAATCCAATCTCTGGCCACAAGCACTAGAAGATCCCAACCTGCAGGATCTGTTGACTTCAGTGTCGGAAGCCCCGGATTCCAACCGGTCGGATTGCTAGTAAGTTCTTGGGTATAATTTGTACGTAGGATTCCCGACGGAAGGCTGCTAGGCAAAACGTGAGGGCCAGAACCAGGAGGAGTGGTAGCAAGCCTTGATCGTGACGGTCGGCGCCGTATTTAAAAGAGCGCTGCCCGACGCTGCCCCCTCGCTTTGTAGAGGAAGAATTTTGCTCACCGCCCGGTCCTCCCAGAAGTTACCTCTCAATTAGAATTGCGGCTACCAGACCAGGAAGATTAGCGGCTAGTCCTCCAGCTTGGATGGTCTTTGCTTCTGGACACATAACTTTTATAGTTAATTTTTATAATTCTTCTTGTCTTGATTTCATTTACATATACACATTTTGGGTTGTTTTTTTATGTAATAACATACACTTTTCAGGTTAAGTTAGTACATATATTGAGTACATATATTGAGTTAATAATCATTGTGCTAGCCTTAGGTGACAACTTGTGAAGCAATTTATTAAGTTTTTATGAAGTCGTGTTTCTGGTGACTCCTTGTCAGAATTATTTGCTTTAATCTTGTGTTGCTTACTTTCTTAACTTCTGTGTTGTTTTTTTCGGGAATTTGTTCATCCGTAGATTGACCCAAACGTTTGTGTTAACGAATGTACAAAACGAGGAGTGTTGGTGCCAAGACTGCGCGTTTTTTTTCCTTCTTGATCCTCAGACTAATGTATATCTAAGAAAATTTCATTGTAAGTTCCTTGACATTGATCATTTAATAGGATAAAATAATATTTTTAATATCTGCCAAGGAGACCTATAATCTTTAGTGAAATTGTTCCTTGTTCTCTATGTTGTTTGGCATTTTGATTGCGCCTGTAAGATACAAGTTATTGCAATGTATTAAAATGATTATAACTATTATGGCCATGTATTAACTTTCTTTGGTGGAATGGTTGAGGGGGGGATCATTTCCTTTCAGGGTTTGACGAGGCTCAGGTGATGTCCGGCGAAGGATGAAGGTGGAATTCAAGATTGCACTGGCACAGGTAAGTGGTGAACCAACCGCGGTAAGCCCCGGCCACACACCCCACGACCCCTCCGGCGAGCTAGATAACTCCGTGTGGCCGGCGTAGGAGTTCCGGAATTTTATTTCCTTTCTTATGTATGGTATTGGCTCCTTGGTCACGCTTTTCCGGGCTTATGGCTAAGGGGGTAATACCTCGCATAAGTGGCGCCCACTATTTTATCGCGCCATTATGCTGTTACATAAATGGCGCCCAACGCGGCTTTTAAAGCCCGTTAATAGTCCTACACGGACCTTGAAGTTGAATTTTTTTTTTGGTTTAGCACCACTTGTGCCTTCACGGACAATGTTTGATTTTTTTTGTTTATGGTTCACCACGTTTACCAAGCGCTCGCTGTGGGCTAAGGTAGTACCGCGAGGCCTTAGTCCTTGTCTGTTTTGTCGAATTTTTTTCAGCATCATTGTCCAAATTCTACGTGAATTTTTCTTTGTTTTCGCCTTTAGGCCTACCCGTTCACTCACGCGGTAACTTCTTCTTTTTGGAGTAGCTTCGAACCATGCTGACCTTCACGGCTTGCTAACTGTTGAAAATACAAGAGTAAATGTGTTGATATAGACAGCTGGATATATCTCTAATTTCTACTTTAATTATATGTATGTAATATGTATCGTAGTTCACCAATTATGTAAATTGTTCAGCTCATGTCAGTAGACACTAACTATTGTTTGTTTTTTCTCTTTGAAGTCGGTCGTTATTTTTTCTTAATAAATGTCTTTAATTAATTAACGTTGCCTGAGTTTTACGGTTTTAAAATACATATATAATAGGTTATGGCCCAGCCCCGTTTTCAAATACGCGTCCGTTAGTAATTCAATTAAAAATCTTTTTCGTTTTTGTTGTGAGTCTCGTGAAGATGGATTTCGCGAAGCACATCAAACCGCTGATAGGTGAATCGGATTGGCCTATGTGGAAACGAAAAATCAGGGATCTACTTGACTACCACGAAGGAGCGTTAGACGTAATTGATAAGAAGTTGTAAACCGGAGCCGCTTGGAGAAGGTGCTACGGAAGCACAAATTAAGAGCACAGAGAAGGAATCTGACTTCTACCGTAAGGCTAACAGCTACGCCAAATCAATGATCACCAGTTCAGTTACGGATGCAGTGTACCAAAAGATCATGGACAAAAATACAGCTTATGATGCGTGGGAGGCATTAAAGCAAAACTTCGAAGCGACGTCCAAGGATCAGCTGTTCAAGATATGCACAGATTTATTCGCATTTAGTTGGATTTCAGGTGAAGATGTTTCTACGCACACC